>VYZT01008400.1:72266-97395 GCA_013400735.1 Pomatostomus ruficeps | reverse complement strand
CTCTCTCTCTCTCTCTCTCTAATATGTTAGACAGGTTGTTCTCGCTGGAAGCTCATGGGCTCCAAGAAGCTTCAGTATTTTCCTGTGCTCCCTGCTGCTTTGTGTATTCTGTCACTGGCAGAGTCACTTAATTATCTGACAGGCAATAACTGCTCTCGGAGGGAGCAAAAACAACTGTTGAATTCCTTTCTAAATTATATCATATGGCTCCGTTCGAAACCTCTTTTAAATAAACGTGGAGGGTAGAACTATTGATGTGGTTTTTAAACTTTAAATTCCAGTTCGTTCAGATCATTTGAAATAGTCCTTCAGCAAGAATAAATCAGTTTTTATGACTTATAACTTTCAATTACCGCCTTCGGAGGGAATGAGAGCGCCTTTCCAGGAGCTGTAAAGCACAGCAACAAGGAGGTGTTGCTGCTCCCTTTGTGCGGGCTCCGAGCTCCTGTGGATCCTGCCAGGAGCTGTCTGTGAGGAGGCACATCCTGGAGGGACCTGGAAAGTGTCACTCCTGGGTGGGGCTTTGATTTCGCGTTTGAGCTCTCACCTGAGGAGCTGCCTGACAAACCTGGGGGGTACAGGATGCTTGACCTACTTTGCTGAGCTTCAGCTGTTCCACAGGAATGGTCTGAGCATCTCAGGGTGCTGCGCCACTGAATTCCCTGGGAAGAGGTTTCCTCTCTACAAATCGCCAACTGGTGGCTCTGATGGAGGAATTTCAGGCTTAACTAACAGCTGACCCCCTTGCAAGGGGCTGGGCAGTGCAAAAGCTTTTAATCGTAGTGAATTTGCACTAAATCAGGTGTGGACCTGTTGTTAGGCGCTTATTTAGAACAGACATGAGGGTTCTGTGTTTAGGAAAAACTCTGTGGAGTTGATGGATGGATGAGGAGGAGCCACATGATGGTGTGGAATGAGTAGAAGCCTCACCTACTAATTGATTGTAAGCGTGTTAAAGGACCCAGCTGATGCGTTCTACCTGAAAATGTTGGGTTTTAACAAATCTCTCAGAGCCTGGTAAAATCCAAGGGCTTATGGGACTGCTACAATCCCAGTCCTTAAAGAAACCAAAAGAATGACTGGAATGGGAATCTCGTTTGGGGCTGTCACTCCTGGGCAGAGGAGTTGAATGGCTCTGGTGGCACTGCAGCAGCAAAAAATGCTAAATTCCTCCTGCTTTTATTCCCTAGAGTGTCATTGACTGGTTTGTTTCTCCTGAGCCCTGGTTTGGTGTGTGCAGATCCAGCTAATGAGAGAGACTGGAAAGACCGGGGTGATTTTTCTCTCCTTTCCTGCCTCCCCTGCCTGATGCTGGCGCTGCTGGAGCAGCTGCGTGGGACACAGAGCAGGAGCTGCTGTTGCTGTGGGGCACAGAGCACGAGCTGCTGTCGCTGTAGGACACAGAGCACGAGCTGCTGCCTCTATGGGGCACAGAGCAGGAGCTGCTGCCTCTATGGGACACAGAGCAGGAGCTGCTGTCGCTGTAGGACACAGAGCAGGAGCTGCTGCCTCTGTGGGACAGAGAGCAGGAGCTGCTGTCGCTGTGGAGCACAGAGCAGGAGCTGCTGTCTCTGTGGGGCACAGAGCAGGAGCTGCTGTCGCTGTGGGACACAGAGCAGGAGCTGCTGCCTCTCTGGGGCACAGAGCACGAGCTGTTGTCGCTGTGGGACACAGAGCAGGAGCTGCTGCCTCTCTGGGGCACAGAACAGGAGCTGCTGCCTCTATGGGACACAGAGCAGGAGCTGCTGTCGCTGTGGGGCACAGACCAGGAGCTGCTGCCCCTGTGGGGCACAGAGCAGGAGCTGCTGTCACTGTAGGACACAAAGCAGGAGCCACAGTGGGGTTTTTCTGCTGGCCAGGGCTGTTCCAGGTCACTCACCTCCCCCTAGGCCTCCCTTGCTCCAGCCCTCAGCTGATGGGGCAGGACAGAGAACAACATCCACGTTCATTTTGTGCTGCTTAGGGAGCTTTTCCTCTTGCCAGTTCCACCACGAGACTCTCAAAACTCTTTGACTGGATCCATTATTTCTCCTATTGCTTCACTGAAGCACAACTGAGGGAGCAACTGATTGAAAATCTTGTCTGAATTGTTTGGCCTTAAAACCTTTCTGAAGCGTCTCTTTCTTGTTTGCATCCTCTGGCCTCCTCTGCAGCATTCAACACGTAGGAAGCTATTTTCTTTTCTGCTATGATAATGCCACATTCTATGATCTAAAGATTTTTACCTTTACATCTTTTCTTTTCTTTTTTTTTTTTCCACTGACACAAAGACAGATCAATGAAACCTGTGAAAAAGTCGCTAAATTGGCAAATGCAACATTAATTCCAGGGTAGCTGTGTTATAGATTGACCTGATGTTTTTCCATTTAAACTTAAGAAAGAAATTAGCATAAGAAGCAATAAGATGTGCAAAGGAGAATATTTTCTCAGGTGAAATCCCGTTTGGATTGTCAGGCAGAGAAATTTAGTTAAGACAATACTGTCCTCTAAAGCAACCCCAATGCAATGGTACAGAATCAGAAAAAGCAAAGTCGTGAACAGTAGAAATATGAGGAATTTTATAATACCAAATAGATTCTTTTTTCATCCCTTCACTGTTTCTGCCTTTCTTTCCCTCTTTCTCTCTCACTTGCCATACACGGATTGTAAGATTTCATCATTTGCTGCACAAATTGGCATTTTACCTTTTGTGGATGATTTTCGGAAATTTGTTGGCTTAGATTCCTGTAATGGAATTCAAATTTTGTTGCCCTGCTGCTCGAGGACCTGAGTTTCCATTCGAAGGCTTCCAGTGCTCTGCACTTCTGGCCCTCAATGCTGCTGTTTGCACAATCCCAGAAATTTTATTATTTTAACCTTTTCTGAGAGATGAGTTGGGAACTTTGGGATGTATTTCAGCTAATTCTGTAAAATCCTACCTGAGGTAGGATGATGTAAATCCCGTTTGCCCACATGCCTCAGGAATCCCCCACGTCAGTTGTGTTTCCTGCACTGGAACCCTACAAGGCCAGACGGGACCAGTTCTCCACCTCGGCACGTTTGCTGTCATTGCCCTTGAAAATCAAATTACGGGAGGGAAGTTTTGTACTTGAATTTGGGTCATGCAACAGGAAAAACTGAAGAAAATTGTGTGTGAAATGATGCAGGGAAACCAGTCAGTTTTACCTTGAATTTTCAGATGATGGACTTCCCCGAACACCAACTTTAACTCACTGCTCAGCCTAATCCAGAATAATTGCACCTCTAATTAGTATTCAATTAACATGAGTTACATTTCTCTGACTGCTACTAACTTGAATCTCCATTTACAGATTGTCCTAACCTGATAATAATATCTGTCTTTTATGGTGTCTAATTGGCTTTTAGAAGGGATGAATTAGGTGTTCCACTGGAACAGAAGCAATGCCCTGTTGGCTCAGACTAATGGGCCTTCGAGCCAAACATTCTGTCCTTCCTGCCACCAGGAAAATGCGATTCCTCCGGGAGAGCAGGCACTTGTTGTTCCTCATTCTCCTCCAACACTCAGGATTTTGGGGTTGGGAATGCTGCAGGGTTCATTCCTGCCCAGTTCTTTAAGGATCTGGTCACAAACTCGCTGCCCATAAATTTGTCTAATCCTCCATTGAACCTGCTGATGTTGTCAGCCTCTGTAAATTTACCTTGGTTTTTTTCTTTCCTGCCGTGAAGTATTATTAAAATTATGATGCAGCTTTATGTAATCATAAATTTGGTTTCTTTAGAACAGATCACATGAGGATTATTGCAAAAAACCAAAAGGATTGTCTGTACCTTGGGCACTGACAAAGCAGGACAGAACCCCAAACTTGGCCAGCAGTTTCATGATAAAGAGATGGCACTTTCTGTGGTAGAGTGTTTGAGTCTGTTGGTTCTAGATGGCAAAAAAAAAAAGAAATTAAAATTGCTGAAATTGCAGCAGTCAAAATCCAATCTCATCAAACATCGAATGGAGTCTGCCTTAGAGTGCCCTTACACCACGCCAAGGAAGGGAGTGGAACGAACTCGTAATTTTTCCGTTTTTTCTCCCCAACCAGAATGTCACAATAAAGCGTCTTTGCAAAATCTCACAAAGAATTCCATAGCATGTGCTGCCATGACGTGTGACTCCAGCGAGTGTCAGCTCTTGTTCCTGCAGGAGGAGGCTTCACCCGAGCAGGGAGGATAGAAAAGGGTTTGATTACCAAATCCCAGAATGAAAAAGGCTTTAGATCCAGAAGACATTGAGCAAAAAGAATGTATTCTGATCAACATCTGGAGACAAATAGGGTCCTGCAGGAAGATGTTAGCTGCGAAAGAAAAGCAAAGAGGATAATAAATGCAGATTATAAATAAACAATAAGATTAGAGAAGACATTTCAGCTGTAAGCTCTTCTTAGGGCTATGAGAAAATATATTCTGTTTCTTTTTCCACAGCCTGAAGATGGTCTCATAGCCCAAGTGTCATCTCTTATTTGGCTTTCTTTCCCAGTGCAAATTAACCCTTCATTCAGCGTTTTTACGCTCTACACTGACATTGAAAATTACATGGAATCATTCTGTTTTTAATTTTAGCAACACTCCCTCAGAAGCTTTCGGAACAGGCTTAAGCAGTTAATGACTTCAGAGATAAATGGATTGGCTTACACCATTCATTTACAAATGCAGTTGAGATCAGGAGGATGTACAGCAGGATATAATTACCATCAGTGGCAAATGTGCTCCTCGTGCAGCTTCTCTTCAGCCCCAGTGCAAGAACTTTTGGGCAAATTTGTTCAGAATGAAATATCTTGGAACAACTTCTGTCCCTCTCCAAATCTTGAGTCCCTTCGATTGATCTGGGTAAAGTTATTCTTTTATTAGAAATAAGGATTAATTGTATGATCAAACTCAAAGGAATCACAGATTTTTTTCAAAAAGTTACACTTCCAGTGAATTTTGCTGTTATCAGGGGGGTTTATATTTACACACTTTTTTTCCTTTTTTTTGCTTTCTGGTGGAACAAACCAATCAATATCCCGGGAGGTTTTTCCCTGTCTGTGAGTACAACACAAGCAGCATTTGTGAGAAGCTCTGTAACCTCTCTGCTGGTGAAGGATCACTAAAGAGGTTTCCTCTGCTGACTGACACTGCTGGAATGGGTTTTCTCAGCCCTCCAGGAGCGTCGTGGCTGTGATAAGGAACAGGGATGGGTCGCTTGCTGTGCTGGCAGAGCCACCGATGCTCCCTCTCTCACAGGGCATTGATTTTCCCATTTTGTCTTGCATCACAAGTAGGCGCTGAGGAGAAAGTGCCACTCAGAGATTGTTTGCATGGCAAAGCAGAGTGGGGATGCCTCTCATTTAAACAGGGATCTTGTTGCTGCATTGATTTTATCTGACTGCTGTTTGTTCCCAGCACGGATCTGATGGATGATCAGAGCCCCTGAACGGGAACACGGCGAATCGCACCCGACGCTGTGTTACAGTGGCACAAAGCATAAGGTCACTGCTTAAAACTGCAGCATAAAATTTGGCTTTAATTTGTCCAGATAGCCTTTGAAAACATGAGCAGTTCGACAGCGCTGTGACCAGGCAGTGGAGATTCTGAGATATATTCATATTTTTTCCCCCTAAAACACCAACTGTAGATTGCGACGCCTCCTCTTCATGTCACAAATGTCTGTTAAATTAGGAAGACTTTTCTTCTAAATACTTTAATCATCGTAAGTGTTTGCATTATAGTCAGATTCATGCTCAAATTGTCACACAGAATTATTCTGCTGAGGGAAAACAGAACTTCAAATAAAATTTTGTAGCCATTTGCCATCTCAACCAATTCTTCATGGCTTTCATTTTAATCTCCTGGGAAGAATTTTCACTTATTAAATAACATGTTCTTACTGTTGCACCAAAAATACTGGATGTGCCTTCGCTGAGAGCAGAATTATCCCTGCTCGGGAATCCAGAGAGTATCTAGCCAGTACAAATGTGATAAGTGCACTAAATTAATTGTCATTCAGTGTCTTCTAATACAGAAAAGTCCTTGAAGGAGAGTGTCACAGGAATAAAGGAATAAAGAACTGAAAGTAAGCAACCACTTAAGAGACATCAGAGATGGATTTCTCATCCAGTTAAAAAGATGAAAACCTGTTTGCAAGGCTTCATTGGCTTTTAAGGAGAAGAGCCCAGAATGAGAATGAAAAATGACGTGCTAGGAAGACTTAAAGAAGTGGAAAATATTGAAAAGTGCAGCAAAAAATACCAGGATTAAATTCCAATGCTGGTAATTATTTTTTAGCAGCCTCCACCTCTTTTTCCAGCCTTATTATACAAATACTGACTACTTCCTGATCGATTCTGGCACGTCTCGGTTTTCCTTTACCTTCCACAGCTTTTCCCTTCACCTTTCCATCCATCACTTCTTCGGTCCATCCTCCCCTGCCCATTTTGGAGCCACAATCCATGAATTGGCCTTTTGTTCAGGAGGCCTTTCCGTGCATTCGATCGTGTTTGCAGTAACCAGGAGAAGTGGCAAAGGCCCAGCTCTCCTGGGAGTTCCCTGCTCTGTTTTTGTTTTCCCACAGATTTTTGGGTTTCCTGAGCTGCTTCTTTTGCCCCCAGCTAAGTCAAAAGAGGAGCAGAGGATCTTTGTGAGACTTGTCACCGTTGTGCTGCCTGAGCAGGGATGTTCCAGCCTTCCTGCTGGGCACCCCCATTCCCCAGAAGTGCTTTTCTGGGGAGAATCCATGGGTTTGGATCCTTCAAGGTGTGCCCTGAGTTGTCACAGTGCATTCAAGCAGCTGGGGGCTCTGTGCAGGGTTTTTCAGCTCGGTCTCCAGAACGTGAGCTTTTGTGTTGGAACAAAAAGGCCGAACCCAGCTCGCTCTCCCCTGGAGCTTCTCTTCCCTTCTTGTTCAGCTCCCGGCTGATCCTGGGGCTCCCTGCGGGCCGGGCACTGAGGCCTCTCGGGGCCGTGCAGCCGAGGAAAGGCTCGAGGGGATTTGTGCAGCCCGAGGAGCAGGGCAGAGCTCGAGGAACTCCCCTCAAGGGCTGGGGCTTCACCCCCTTCCCTCTGCAGAGGGTTTAACCCCGGGACACAACGAGGGGCTGCCAGACTGCCCATGGCTCCCTCACATCCCTTGGGATATCCTGTTCCATGACCTTCATCCCTTTCGGGTCCCAAGCAGGGTCAGCAGTGCCCAGTGCTCCCCTCCTCGCTTTGCCCCATCCCAGAACCAGCAGCGCTCCTGGTTCAGTGCTCTCTGCCTCGGAGAAGTTTATTGGGAAGACTTCATTTCATCATTAGCAGTTCTGAACCCAAAACTGCGACCACACTTCCCTTCCAGAGGGAGAACAAGGCCTCAGCTGCATGAGGAGGACAGTCTCTGTCAGAAATCTAAAATAGCAATTAAAAATTCTTCTGAGATTTAGCAATGATGCATTTATTCTTTTGTCACTCCAGTTGCAAACCATAATGTGTAGCTTCAATTATTTTTGTTGTACATAATTATCAGCCTTTGGTGACAACCTTGAAGATAAATCAGTTTATATGATTTGCGTGGTAAATCGAGCCGATTAAGAGGATACAGAGTCAGCTGCCGTGGCTCAGGTGACTCGTGGAGACTCTCTGAGCTGCAGGAATTTGACCCTTCTGATCATGAGTCTGTGTGCTGAGAGATTTGTGAACTGTCCCATTGAAAGTGGAGCTGCAAACATGGAGGGATCAGGGTGACAATGCAAATATGGCCATGCATGAAATGACATTTTTGAGATCTGTGTAACCAGAGGCGGTTTAAAGTAAACACGGTAACGTCACATAATTTGAGGAAGATTAATGGTGGGGAATTACAGGCAGCAGCAATTACAAACCCAGCACCATAGAGGGATGAAGTTATATAGAAATAGTAATTGTATCAATAAAAATGAGAAAAATACTGGGTCAGCATTTCTGGAAGGCTGTTCCCAGCTAAGCAGGTCGCTTCTGGTTTTCAGATGGGTGTGTTTATGAACACCATCTCCTATGTTTGGAAAACAGAATCCCTCTTTAATGGGGTCAAATACATTGAGTTCTGAAAGAGGTCAGCACGTAAATGATTCCACAGGGTGTTACAGGGTGCACATGAGCCATAACTGAAATGAAGGCAGCCAGTTTCTGTAATTTCAGAGGTCATTTTGGCGCAATCTCCTACTCCTCAAAATACTCCCTGTCTGGAGAATTTCTTCCCTCGTGTTGCAGTAGATTTGAGGTGGGAAAGGGATAAAACCGAGCTCCCTAGGGGTGAGGCTGGGGCAGCAGAGTTTGAGGGAGGCTGTGCTGAGGAGATCCTGGGGTCTGGGGGGATGGAAACCCATGGAGAGCAGGGACACGAGGGGTGTGAATGGTCAGCAAGACATGGAGGGGCTGGAGCGTGTTCAGGGCAGGGAACAGAGGTGGGAAGGGGCCGGAGCGTGTTCAGGGCAGGGAAGGGAGCTGGGAAGGGGCTGGAGTGTGCCCAGGGCAGGGAACAGAGCTGGGAAGGGGCTGGAGTGTGCCCAGGGCAGGGAACGGAGCTGGGAAGGGGCTGGAGCCCCAGGAGCAGCTGAGGGAGCTGGGAAAGGGGCTCAGCCTGGAGCAAAGGAGGCTCAGTGGGGCCCTTCTGGCTCTGCACAACTCCTTGGGTGCATTCGGGGGGGGTCAGGCTCTGCTCCCAGGGAACAGGGACAGGACAAGGGGAAACAGCCCCAAGTTCTGCCAGGGGAGGTTCTAGTTGGATATTTGGAATGATTTCTTCATGGAAAGGGTTGCCAGGACTGGAACAGGCAGTGGAGTCCCCATCCCTGTGGCACGTGGGGACAGGGTTCAGTGGTGGCCTTGGCATGCTGGGGGAAAGGGTTGGGCTTGGTGATCTCTGAGGGCTTTTCCAACCTAAATGATCCTGTGATTCCCTGATATTAATTTTCTGATGGTGGAAGTGATGGAACGGAAAGCAGCACCTTGGAATCTTGCAGTTGTCATGATGACAGCTCTGCTCTTCCCTTTGCATGCTCTGACATGTTCACTCACTGTGCTCAAACGCAGGATGGTTTAATTTACTCTGTAACTGAGATTCGCCTTCCTGTGCATCTTCACAAAGGGTTTTATGTAGATGAATTTCACATCTCGCAGTCAACTTGTCATCTCCTACAATGAGATGATGGAAATCACAGGAATATAAATATCACTTGCACGCTGTGTCTTTAGCTGATGTAAATAAACGATCGTGAAGATAAAATATCAGTACTCAGAAATTTCTCTAAATGTGGATTAAAGAGGCTCAGAAGGAGGAAGGGTGGGCTGGAAGGGCTGCAGGCAGGTGGAGAAGAGAGCCCAGATGTGGATTTGGAGGAGAATGAGGATGTGTGGGAGGCAGGGAATGCTGGTACCCTGTGCTGGGTGATTATTGTGACGTTGCTGTGACATCTGACAGGAAAATGTCTGAGCTGGTGTAGGCCCTGAACAGGCGCTGTGTCTCGAGGACTCTCCACCAGTGAGGTCCTTTCTGAGGATGGAAGCTGCTTCAGGGCAGAGCTCCCATTGAGCAGCACCCCAAAACCCCAGGGTATTATTGTTGTTATTATTATTATTATTATTATTATTATTATTATTATTATTATTATTATTATTATTATTATAATAAATTACACTGATCATGCATTTCTGCCTTCAGTCCCTGCTCCTGTTGGGCATCACCAGCTCGCAGAGCAAGAGGGGCAGCTGGGCAGACTCTGACATTCCCGCTGTGGCCAGAAGAGTGTAAAATGTCACTTCTCTTGGGGTCATTCACTGCAGATGCTCTGCAGAAGGTGCTGCTGGTAAGCTCGGGGTAGAACTTCAGTGCTTTTGTTGCTGTGTAAAAACCCAGACACTTCACAACTTTTTCTTTTTTTTTTAAACTTTGAAAATTGGTTAAATTAACCATGATCAGATGCAGTAATTAAAGCAGATTTTTGGCATTAGTGTTCCTTCGATGACATTCGTAACCTGTGGGAAAGGTAATTTTTTCATCACATACTCATTGTCATTCAGAATAAGGGGGAAAAAAAGCAAAATTAGTTTTTCAGTGGAGTGGCATTTGATGAGGCTGCTGATGAGCCTCTGTTTATCAGCAGCTTCCTTTGCAAGCCATTGCACCTTAGTTTTTCCAAGCATTTTGGTTTTTAATTCTTTTGGGGGTTTTTTGGTCCTTCAGTGCCTCAGACCGTTGTCAGGTGGCCTCGTGTAAAACCCCCACAGTTAAAACAAGAGCAGAAGTCATAACAACCATTAAATCTTCTTTTTCATTGCTTGCCTTTTACATTCTGTGGTTAAATTATGTGTTAAGAATTCTTTAAAGAAACATATTAACGTATTTATTCCAGGTTGCTGCTTATGGTCACCGTAATGTAACATAGATACGTAGGGGAAGCTGTGTTAAACTCCAAATACCTTTAATCTGCGGTGTAATTAGTTTGATTAAGACTGGTTATCTCTGTTAATTAGCATATCTGTTAGAAGCATTGACTGAAGTGCTTTTCATGATCATAACCGGTTCTTTATGAATTTAGAAATGATTTCCTTGTGTCTGTTGCTGGGTTAACTGGAGGAAGATCAAATCTCCTCGGAGCTGAGACACTGTCAGAGCGGAGCGGGGGATTCTCCCAGCAGAGCTGGCAGATGATGAAAAGATGAAGGAATGGGATTTGTTTAGTTTTAGAAGATTAGGAAGGAACACGATAACGTTTTCCAGCACATATTAGATTATTAAGTGGATGATGTTCAGCTCCTCTGTATAGCTGGTGGGGAGAGGAGATGGAACAAGGAAATAAATGAGCATAATTTATTATAAGGGAGATTTGGGGTAGGCAAGTTCTTTTAACCAACAGAAATGACGGGGACTGATCCTTTGCTGTGGGAAGAGCTTTTGGCAAGGCCCTTACAGGTGATTTTTGTGAATATTAGACAAATTTCTCTTTGCGATAACCCAGGTAGTGCTGTCAGGCCCTAAAGTGAGGATTTATCCAGATGATCTCCCGTGATTGCTCCAGAAAAAGCAGCTGATGCTGTGATTCATGGCTCTGTGATTAGGAGGGTTTGGTTATTATTCACAGGCAGCTCTTCTGTCAGAGGCTCAGGGTAGGAAATTTAGAAAGGCTCTCGCTTCCCAAAAGTGCTGAGTTCTGAAGTTGTTATTTTATTTATATCTAATGAATAAAAGGCTCAACAAGTCAACCGAAAGAAGGAGAACAAGCAGATCCTTTTTATTTTAAAATTTTCATATCCTGAGAGCATAATTAAATAAATGTGCTTTGGAGGAACCCTATATTTTGTTATTTTGGGTTTAATAAAAATGGACAGGCTTGGAACACGCAGCAAGAAGCGGTGCAGGGTGGTACTTGGTAGATTATTGCTTGAGGTATTCTGCATGTATAGAAAGTTTTTATTTTTCTTCTCTGGTATTATTGAGAGGGTTTATGAGGTGCTTTACAAGTTTCTCATGGTTGAAAGGCTCAAATTGACTCTGCTAACTTACCTCCCATGAGATTTATTCTATACTGCATAGGGTAGTAAATTTTTACAATCAATTTACTTAATTAATTTAGTAGATCAATTTATTTTTTTCTGTGATGTATTCCTTCAAGGGCTTTAATTTTAGGTTTTTTTCTTTTCTGACAGTACTTTTTTTTTTTCCTAAAGCTTTCATGACTCTCACTTTGATATTTATTTACTGAATGTACAGACTTATCACTTTAATACATTATTCCTTTGTGGTTCTAATGGATTAAATTAAAAATACATGTTAAAGAGTGTTGCAAGATGCATGCCTATTAGCCTGGCCCATCAGGGACTCGGGGAATTTTCTGGCTCTGCTTTGGAGCCACGGGTTCATGTTCAAAAAACTCGAAAGGCTTTGGGTAGGAAGTCACTTGATGGGTACATTTCCTCTGCTCCTTTTTCCTCCCGTTTAATTTCAGCTCTGAAAATATGTTCTGCTGCACTTGAAAGTTGCATCATCACCCTTTTCCCTGTGCAGGTTTTTTCCTTTTCCAGCTGTGGAGCAGTGATGGGAGGAGCAGGAGGTGGAATGAGCTCCTTCCGTCAGGTGTGGGGTTCACTCACGCGGGAACTCCGACTCAGTCTCTGGTTTGGGTTCTCCCTCTGACTGACAGCAGTGCCAGGTTTTGTGGAAGATACAAGAATAAAGTTGTTCCTTTTAGGCATTGATCCATTCAATATGGTTTGAGATTTGTAAAATAGCCCACCAACTTTCCGTTTTACTAATTCATGTGAAATCCCATCTTTTTGATCCGATTTGCTGTATCATTTCCTTTTCAGTTTCTGTCCTTTCCGCCACACACCAGGTTCTCTCTTCTTTGCTGTCCCTTCACTTCCTCCCTCCCCTGCCCTACAAGCCTGCTCTTTGTATCTGTTTTAATTTCAGTTTTCTAATCATACCCAGGGCCTGATGAAGTTTTGTTTGCTTGCTTGGAAACAAAACCAACCCATTTAGCATCTCCTTTTTTCCCCAGTTGTGGTTGAATTTCTCCATAATTTTTAATTTCTGTGTTTAATAACAATTTGTCTTGAAGGTACCGAGAAGATTCCTTTTAATTAGCAGACTGGGTGAGCTGTGTGCATGGCTGGACATCCTTTTCTCCATTTGGGAGAAAGTGGTTTTCATGATTTCTTTAAACCTTGCCTGCCCAAAATCCTCAGGACACCATCCAAGGCAAACTTGTTCCTTGGCTGAGGCTGCCTGGTTCGAAACCTGCGTGTGATAGATGATGGCTTTCATATAACATTAGCTTAAAACATTAAAGGCTTGAGGAGCATTTCAATCAACTTCAATATTCCAATTGATATGCCTGAGTAAGCTGCCAAAGTGTATTATTTAGGCAAATCCTTTTTATTTGGCTGCAGGAGAAGGAGGGCCATTGATGAAGATGGATTTCCTGCTTTGTTTATGGCTTCAGAAGTTTGGAGTTTTACAACTTGTGTCTTCAAAGTCTGAAGCACTTAAAAAACCCAGTTGTTTTAAGGAATTCAGTCGTAGATTTTGTGCAGGGAATTGGAGGTGAGGTTGGGCTCTTTTCTGTCAAAAACCTTCTTGTCCCAGGACAAGAACAGGATGAGCCCCCAGCATCTCAGCCTTATAAATAAAACCTCACTGCTATGAAAATGAAAACCCAGTTTACATAAAACAAACCCTCTCCTATAACAATCTTTCTACAAGCATCATGTTTACAGAAAAATTTCCTGGGAAACTTTAAGCAAGCATGTGGCTGAAAAACATTTATTTCTGAGAGCCATCTGTCCTGAGAGAGAGATAAAATTCAGAACAAAAATCTGATTCAGCTGAGTTTCAGTATTTCTGTGCCTTGGATGGTGCTGCAGCTCCTGGGGCATTTTCATCACTGCATTCTGAGCTGCAGGAGCTGGGTGGATGCTGCATTCTTTGCTTCCTTGGGCAAACTTTGTTCTACTTTTCCGCCAGAATAATTTTAAACCCACATCGAGTAATTTAGCGCAGATTAATCTCTCCCTTCTATTTAGGAACCTAGCAGCCTGGTGTACGTAGTGAGGAAGAGAAGCTTTCAGAAATGAGCCTGGAAACGCTGCCTTAGTTTGGAGTGAATCATTTCACTCAGGTGCTGGAATCATTCCACCAGCCCCTCTCCACGGCCTCGGAGATAAACTCACGGAGCTGCTTTGCCTGGGAGGGTGACGTGGGAATAAAACAATTCTCCTCCACGCTGCTCCTCCCCTCGCCTGCTCCTCAGCACCAAAGTTTGGTTGTGCAGAGATCACTGGCAGTTTTAGCAGCATGACCTGGTATCCAGGCAACCCAAAACCTTGTCAGCTTAACAATACACAATGAAGAAGTCGGGGATGATGAAAGCTGAGAGGCTCGTTTGACAAGATAGCACCTGTTTCGCTCGGAACAGCCAGTGTTGAAATAATGATGGCATTAGTCAGGGGAATACAAGGGGTTCAAAAGGGTTTTTGTGACTTTGAAAGGGAATGGCAGCACGGGGAGCTGTCACCAGTTTCCTCTTCAGAGCTGGCTTGCTATGCCTGCTATTTATTTGTGGCCGCTTTTCGTGGGGTTTATGATTTTATTGCCTCTAATGGCTCCGAGCTCCCAGCTCTGGCCAGTCCAGGTGTGCGGGGGCTGCTGGCTGTGAGGTGAACAGAGCCTGCTGTGTTCTGAGCCTGTCCAGCAGTGTGAGTTACCATCAGCCACGTGAGAGCTGCTGTGCGCGGTGACAAAGGGACTGCACCGTGGGCCGCGGTTTTTCAGTGAGTGCCTCTCCCAGGTGTGCCACGGAGCCTCTCAGTTCTGTTCCCTGGGACGCTGCACACAGACTTTATCCTGCTGTTTTCACTGCTCGTGCCCGAGGTCAGCCCGTGATCTCCTGCAATGAAGAGATTCCGGGGAGAAAGGGAGCGTCCCGCAGTATGAAAGTGGAACATGTGCAGAGGGGACTGAAACGATTCAAAAGATTTGAGAGATCTGGAGAAGCAGGAGGAAACATGAAAGCAACGTGCAGCAAAAGAGATGGGGAAATTACAGAAGCAACTCAGTAGGGAAACAAAATATGTAAAATTGAAATATTCAGATGGTGGAATAAAGCAAGAGTGGTACACTACAGTGGGAAATGATAGGAAAATGAATTAATCAGGCAGCTGCAGTGTTACCTTAACGGAATTTAGTCAGGGAGGCTGGAGGGGCCATGAAAGATGTTTGATGGCTCACTGGCTTGAGAAGCACAGGTTGAGAGGGTGCCTCACTTCTTGCCATTCACTGGTGCCCAGTCAGGGCTGGGAATGACCAGAACCAGGCCCACACATCGGCAGCCTGATGAGCTAAGAAATGAGGTGATGTGTTGTCCTGAGTTCTGCAGTTCTTCAATGTTTCTCTTTTGCTAACTGTCCATGTTGTTCTCATTCCATTCTCCTAGGCGGAGACATGGGATGGATTTGTCCTTTGACCAGTGTGATTGAGGGGTGGTAATTTCTACCTCCAATCCACAGAGATTTCTAAAAACATATAAATAAGGGTCAGAAGGTTCTGCCCTCGCTCTCTTTAGACCCTCCTTTAGCTCTCTCATTTAGCTCTCTCTTTTAGCTCTCCTTTTTGGCTCCTCGGCCTGGTCGACCACGTGTGTTTGTGTCCATACAGTGCGACATCGACAGTAACGATGGGGTTCTCCAGCAGATAACACTGAATAAACTTGTAACTTGAACTTGCAGCCATGGATATGTAGGGAATAACGCACCACATTCCACCCAGACACTATAATCTATCTACTTTAAAAAATAATTTAAAAGATCAGTACAAGTGGTAGCAAGCAGTGTACTGAATTGCAAATTAACATGGAATGGAAGCGTGTATTGAACAGAAGGGTAAAAGAGTGATAATAAACTCCCTTGTCTCTCTGCTTCTCTCCCCTTTAATGGGTCTCCTACTCAGAAAGGCAAAGAAGGAGGAACTGTTTTATCTCCAAAACTGGAAACTGGAAACTTAAGTAAATTGATTTATTTTTCAAATTGAAAGAATAAATGATTTACAGTCAAAAGAACATTGAGATGAAATATTAATCTGAAAAGCTCTCAAAACTTCCCACTTCCCCTCCTGTTGTCTGTCACCTCCCCTCGGTTCCAGCCCGTCCCACACCTCCCTGAGCCTCTGCCCACTCCTGATGTTCAGAACCCCTCTGGGAGCTCCTGGCTGATTCCAACAGGAGCTGACAAGAGGGGGAGATGTCTCAGATCCTAAAAAATTTTGATGATACCGTGAAGCTGTTTGGAAGGGAGAGCCCAGTAATGCATCCGGTGTGAGAAAAGCTGCAGCCCTTCTTAGACCTTTGAGTGTCCCCGGGGAGCTCAGCCCAGAGCTGCGCTGAGGCTCTGTTATTTCCCTGCTGATGGGGCTGATTATGCCCTTTTAACCTGCTGCCCAGGCTCTGACTCTTCTTTCCTTTCTTTTCTTGTTTCCTCTATTCTCTGTCCAGCCTGAACTAAAGTCACCTTTCACCAAATAGGGACGAAAATGTAAGTTTTGGACAAATAGAAATTAGAGCAGTCAAAAATTAGACCTTGGCAGCCCGGAAGGGTCAGGAAGGTGAACAGAAGCAGCTGAAATATTCCAGCATTGAGACAATCAGGAACTGAAAAGAGTTTGGAATAAAATGCTCCAGTGACTGCACACATGTAAGAATGTCTGGGGTTCTCTCAGCTTCTTAAAGTTTGAAGTAAATATAATAATAGGCAAAAATGTCTCAACTTTGCCATTTCGCATCCATTGGTAGAGCTTCCTGTGACCACGTGAGAGATCTCTTGTCGTGTTCTGCTGCTGGAAAAGCACCCCAAGGATCTCCCATCGCCCTCTGGCACTGTCAGAGGTAATGAACTCACCCACACCAAGGTCCTTCTCCATCTCAGCTGCAGGAAGGATGGTGCAGAATGCAGGGGGATCTCTGACAATTCAGGGTTTCTGACAATTTAGGATTTCTGACAATTCAGGATTTCTGACACTTCAGGGTTTCTGACAATTCGGGATTTCTGACAATTCGGGATTTCTGACAATTCAGGGTTTCCGACAATTCAGGATTTCATGCCTGTGTGTGGTGTCCCTGTGTCTGAGGCTGTGTCTGGACTCTGCGTATTTCTTCCCATTTCCAGTTTTCGTGGCAGAGCAGAAGTTTTGGCAATCCCTGGGTTTGGAGCTAAAGGTATTTATAGCCATATAAAACTTGACTATCTCTTTAAGATTGGGAGAAACACGTTTTTGTCTTTTTTTATAGCATTTTCTGGCCTAACAGTATTTTTTCCACTGTTTATTTATAGAATCATAACAACGATATGGGAAACATGAAGGGAAAAACCTTGGAGTGAATCTTTGTCAGGAATTTTCTGTAGGCCAGAGAACAAACCCATCAGCTGACAATTAATAGACGTCACACACCAGTTCTCTCCAAATTAGCACAAATGTGTCTTCTTGCAGCCATTTTTTGTATCTCCCTGCCTGTGACTAAAGTGAGCTTTAAAAATCCATTTGCCACACAGATACGATGGTAAAACACGTTCTTCAAACTTTAAAAGAGTTGAAATTTAAGTCTAAAAAGATTACGTAGCATTTGCTATGCTAGAACTTCTAGAAGGAGTAGATGGATGGAAATGGAATTGTTGCTTTGGAACTTGGCGATGTGGTAAATCTCAGCATCATACTCATTGAGATCGAAGATCTCTTAAACTGAGCAAATGGTAAAGATTTACTTTGCTCCTGGAGGGACTGGATTATGTTTGTCTGCTCTTTGGAGCTGGGAAGCGCTGAACAGTTTCAGGGATAAGCAAAGGGAAGGGATTGTGCAGATGAGTTTGCAGCTCCTCTCTCTGCTGGAACACAATTCCTCGCAGTGTGGGGAGCTCTGAGAGCAGCTCAGGATCCAGCAGCTTTATGGATCTGCACTCAATTCCTTCAGATAGAGGAGACAATGTAGAAGTCCTGTGGTAAAAAGAATTAATTTAATTTGTTTTGGAAGCCCAGATGAAGAAGCCGAATATTATTAATAAAACAATCTTTAGAATTATAACGGAATTTATGGGATAGAACAAAAAGAAATTCCATGTATAGATTCTTGACTTAGTTTTTCCTTGGCTACTCAAAGGAAAAAAAAGGAAAATAATTTTTTTAGAGGAATCCACTGTTTCCAGTGAGCTGGAGCTGGGTCAGTCTCCTGACAGTATGGATCAAAGGACAGATGACTGAATTTGGGTCATTCAGATGGATGCGCTGTGGTCTCTCTTTTGGTAATATTGAACAAAGTTAAAGATGGATGCCACTGATGAGCATCTTTATTAAAATGATTAATTGATTCTCAAATAGAGATGGGTCAGCTGCTGAGTTTCAGTTTTTCTGCCCACTTTTTTGCCAGATGTGGGACTGTTAGAACAGTTTTTCCTTTCAGCTTTTACACTTAGGAATGGATTCTCACATTTTATGATGTAATTCCATTTATAGCCATATAAAACTTGACTATCTCTTTAAGATTGGGAGAAACACGTTTTTGTCTTTTTTTATAGCATTTTCTGGCCTAACAGTATTTTTTCCACTGTTTATTTATAGAATCATAACAACGATATGGGAAACATGAAGGGAAAAACCTTGGAGTGAATCTTTGTCAGGAATTTTCTGTAGGCCAGAGAACAAACCCATCAGCTGACAGTTAATAGACTGAACCCACAATTCTCCAACAATCCTCATGCGCAGTTTAAAGGCATTACTTTGAGAGGGTTTGGGGGTGTTTGGCACTTTTTAGGCTTGTGATGGCTGTGAAAGGTGGGAAGTTGGAGTTTTTCCTCACAGCCGTGGTGGCATCACGTTCCTCGGTGCCAGAGGTGACGTTTTGCACCTGAGCACCAACTCCTGGCACCGCAAAACAGGTGAGGAGAACTTGCCTGGCACAGAAAATCCTCTGAGTGCCTGTAAGATCAGCTTTACCTCCTGGCATTTCGTATCCATCGGTAATATAAAATATGCAAACTAATTTTTCCTCCATCTCAGTTCGAGGCTTGGCGGGTTCACGCTTCGCTAATCGGCTCCATCTCAGCCGTACACTCCAAATATCATTACCTGCAAACTGCATGTCCTCCCGTTCCTTGGATGTTTTATTTTCAAGATTTAAGATTAGAGAGGTAGCTGGTGCTGTGGGGAGGGAGAAAAATGGTTTTTTGATATTCAAACATCTTTTCCCAGTGCAGCTGATGAAAGCTTTTTCAGAATCGGTTCTTTCTGCAAACTGCCTTCCTGTGAGCCTCACCTAATTCAGAGTGAGAAAGGACCAGAAATCTCTGACCCAGGAGTTTGTTAACTGTGCTTTCATCTGGTTCTCTTTTGCACAAAAATAGCCCAGAAAAAAAGTTATCAGATCTTTAAATCCGAACATTGAATATTGAAAGTTGTCTATGCTTTGGGTGTTGCTTCCTGTTGGCATCATCGGAAACCACTGGAAAGAAAAATTTGTCCATCTTTTGGGTTTTTTGACCCCGTTAAAAATCTGATTTTTTGAGGTCAATGATTTTGTGAAGAGCTCCAATGAGCCTGGGCAGTGCAGAGAGCACAGTGGGGTTTCACAGAGATTTATTTGTGTTGCTAAATGGTGACAAGGCAACGCAGACAACAAAGAGGAAGCCAAAGGCAGCGACACCTTTCCCTGGGCCTGTCCCTGAGAGGCGAGGTGGGGATGGGAAGAGGTGCTGCCCTCAGAAGTGGGACTTTGAGGAAGATCTGAGGATGACTCTGGGCTCTCAGGGGAGAGAAGCCAAACCTTAAACTTTCTGCTGGAGCTTTGCTTGAACACCTAATACGTGATTTCACCTCTGGTTTCTGTTGCTTTGCTGGGTTTTTAGTGAATAATTCTGCCATCCTAGAAAAGCTTTCACCGTATTTTCCTGTTCTCCTGTTCTCATAAATGCTTGACCCAGTCAGCACAGTGGGCTGGGAACACAGAACCACGGAAAGGGGTTGGAAGGGACCTTAAAGCTCAGCCAGTTCCAACCCAGCCATGGGCAGGGACACCTCCCACTGTGCCAGGCTCCTTCCAGGTGCATCAGGGGTGTTCCCTGCAGTCAAACACCACCCCAGTTCCATGAGTCTGCTTGGTTAAATGCTCCTTCCAATGTTTTAATCCAGTTTGGACTCTCTGTACGGGCCAGGAGTGAGGAATGGTGCCCACTGGCTCCTGCATTCCCCTCCTGTAAAATCAGATTGTGCATAATGGAAAACCAGGGATATATTTATTTAATACGCTTTTCTCTGCTGACAAAATATGCCTCAATATGTAAACAGAACCCTTGAGGGTGTAGCTTCGTATCTACAAATATTTATTCAACCTTAAAATTCTTCTTTTCTCCTTAAAGCCTTTTCCAAAATACATTATCATCTTCAGCAGTGTGTTCTGATGAGCTGTCAGTTAAAAGCTGCTTTATGACTCTTACCTTTCCGCCCATTTATTCGAAATAAATTATACTACTTTTAGTGATAGTAGGAATTTCTTCAGAAGCGATCACTGAAGAGTAAAACTCAGTAAATCTTTCTTTTTTCCCGAAAATGTTCGTCTGACCCTTGTCGTTTAGTCAGCTATTGATTCTGTCTTTTCTTTTGTTATCTGTATGTATTATTCACACAGTTCCTAAATCTCTGCCTGTATGTTAAAATTATTCATAATTAAACTCTAGAGAGTTGATGAAACTAAGGATGCCTAAATAGACGTGGTTTTCCCCAGTTAATATTTCCATCCTGATTGACACTGATAAGATTAGAGCCAGGATGCTGATTACAGGCGAAAACAAGCTCGAAGAAAAAGACCCTTTGGAAGGTACCACAGCGTCAGCTGGGAAGTCAATTTAAGTTTCACTTTTTAAAGATTTGAAACTCCTGAAGTCAGCATTCTCCAGAGACTCACTGGGCTTGTTCAGAAACCTTCCTGAGTGCGAAGCTGTGCCGAGAACACAGAAAATATAAACGGACCTTAAAAATGGCTGGAGTAGAAACTGGAGCCTTTTGTTGTCAGTGGGACAGGGGAGCAGGGCAGCTGTTGAGGAGGGATATTTAGGACTGAGAAACACCTCTCTGGGAAAGGCTGGGGATGGTTTCCTGTGCCTCAGGTCTCTCCTACCTGCTGGGTTTGCCTCTAGGCAGGCAAGGCTTTATCTTGGGTCTTCACCGTTTTAATATTTCTTCCAAATCTTGGAGCCCCTGCTGGATGGAGCTGTTTAAAGCAGAGTCTTTAGCAGACGGTGTGCATCCTGTGCGCCCACCACGAGTTCTCTTTGGGGTGAAAAGCTCCAAAGGCTCATTCTGCTGAACATCCTTTGCTGCAAATCGCTTCATCCCACGGTCCTGAGGGCACGGGGGGATGAACACTGCTCTGACCATGGCACTGCTGCTCTGGCTTTGGGTAAGTGCAGCTTTCACCTCAGGGGTTGTCAGAGGGGCCTGGGGACGCAGGGTGACAGTGGAGATGTGATTGCTGAAGCTGAGAGAGGCGGGGCAGCTCCCTCTGATCGTTTGTGTCCCTTCCTGCACTTGAGTCCCGTCCTGCCTTGAGCCAGAATTAGGTGTGCAGTGCAGATTGCACATGGAAATGTGCAGTTTGCCTTCACCCAGGGCTTATTCCAGGAGGGCTCTGAACGCGGCAGAGAGAGCCCAGGCTGATGGAACGTCACTGCCCGAATCCTCCCCTGGCAGATACTTGTAATTTTATTAACCATTTTCCCCCAGCTGTAAATACCATCATTGTCAGAGCAGCTGGAAGCGTGAAGAGCAGCAGAGAAAACATCCTATCTCTGGAGTCTGAACAGAAAAGCTGTTACTTTGAAACTCTGGAGAATACAGGCTTGTATTGTATAACAGGATTACTCTGCATTAACTGAAGTGGAGACACCACTCGGCAGCAGCGCTCTGCAGAACAAATAAAACATCATAAAAATAAACTGCTTAAAGTTCTTGCAAGAGAGAAGCTTTAAGATAAAAAAGAGTGGTAATATAGAGGAATAATTTATTGGTCGACTGCATCCTTTCCCTTATTGAGCCTTGTCTCTCCGTGTGCTTTGACAGCAGGTTTAAACAGAAAATGACAGTGCTGGATAAAATATGATCTTGGCTCAAGGTAGTAAGCACAAGATACTTATGGCAGGATATAGTCTTGTCTCACAAAACTTAGTGTCAAAAAAAATTAACCACCAGTGTTGGTTACAGGAACGCTGCCCAGCCCTTCCAGCTCCACACTTGGGTTGTCATCTTGCACATGTAATCTGTTCCTAGGCAAACCACTCCTTCCTCACGAGTGCCTTTCAGTTTCCTGGAAGTTTACAACAAAAATGTTTCCTTGCATGACCGAGTAAGGATTTCTCACGTGGGATTCCAGCTGCTTTGAGAACAGATTTCCTGCTGCTGGTAGGTCTCGTACACTGATGGCTGTGCTGCCAGGGAGGCTCATCCTGCTCTTTACCTCTTTGTTTCCGATGTAATAGAAACCCTGAGCACGCTGAGATTCTCTTTCTGATGCCACAGGAATGGCTTTGCTGGTGACTTTCTCATTCTTCTGGCACTGGTAGGAGACCCCAGTGATGTTGAGCTGTCCCTCTGACAGTGACTGTGATGAGGAGAGATGGAGACACCAGAATCCTCAGAGTTTGGCTGGCTGATTTAGCCAAAACACCACGGGGCATGCCTGTGCCGAGAACACAGAATAAACTTTTCATGTTTTCAAAAAAAAATGCAAATTCACTTTTGAATCAATAATTTGAGGAGATCCATAGTAATGGGGCTTCAGAGATAGATATTAATGCCAGGGTAAGGGAGGGCAGTGATCAGGGCTGTTAAAATACGAGTTCCATGCTCAGGGCTGTGATGGGAAGGGTTACCAGGAGCAGCAAGGCAGCGGCTCTGTGGTTGTGCTGAGATCATGCCCAGGGCACCCAGGAACGCTGCACAGGTGGACGCAAGCAGGGCTCAGGTATCAGAACCTTTATTGCAAGCAGGGATGGAAAAGAGGCAGGAAAACAGCTCAGCCTAATGTTCAGCTTAATTTTTGAGTTTTGCTATTTATGGTCATAAGTCATATCTCTTTTCCATTCCGAACAACAATTGTCATCAGCGTGGGGTTGACAGATTTATGTTTGGTTTGCAGGGCTGACAGATTGATTTGCTGTATCTTGTAGCATCCTTTTTTAGATTAGAATAGCATTTTATATAAAAATAATGAGTTTATAATTATATAACATAAACAGAATAAGGATGAAGGGTCCATTGGGTTTCATTACTTCAAAGTGCTGCAATGCTTGCACATTATAGGCAAAATTTTACCCACTAAAAACAATCCACATGAGACATTTGCAGGCAGGAATACAAAGTAGCTAAATGCTCTTAGACGAAGGTATCTGTTTGTTTTGGAGGCTTAAACTTCCCTGACACTGAAGAGAATTTGGCATCCCTTTTGAAGAGGTGCTTTTAGTACATGACACTTTAATAGAATACCTCAGTGAGTTATTAAATTAACAAAGACAACGCTAAATTATTGATGTTCTCTCCCTCCTCCCTTTCTCTTCTGTCCTTATGGGTGAACTTTCCCTGTGCGTTCACTTTCAGGATATAAACATCCAATCTGTCCTGGGGTGCAGCTCGACGCCCATGGGCAAGACAGGTTTGGAACAGAAAAATGCAGATGTTGAGGTTGCCAGGTTGTCCATCTCAGGCTGGAGCAGTGACTGGCGTTAGGCCTGAGCTGTGTAAAAAACCTGGGAGAAATCCCCGCTCTGGTGTGGGCGAGTGCTGGAGCCAAACCTCTCCCCGGAGCTGTGCTCTCCGGGGTCACAAATGATCCCGAGGGCAAAACGTGGGGACAACATCAGCTGCTCCTGTAGGTGTCCCACGTGGTAACACCAGTGCAGTGCATTGAATATTTTTAATTCAGGCCAACCTCTAGAAGCTGTTATTTATAATCTGGAATTATATTATACAGCACTAGAAAATCTGAAAACACCTTGGTAGATCTCTCAGCTGCCTAAACTGTGGTCACTTCTTAGCAGTGTTCCTGCACTGTTATAAAATAATTCTGTGCAAGAGCTAAGCCATGTGGTGGAATCCAGAGAGTCTTTGAAGTCTGTGAACTCAGCAAGAGCTTTTAGTCTATGCCAGAAGGTGAACAATCCTAACGCTTGTGGGAGGTGATGTGTAAAAATAAATAAAAGCGCATTTTTTCCCATATGAAGCTGCCTTACTGTAGTAGCTTTCAAAGCGAGCTGCTTTTCAGTGCTGCTCATGCTCTTTTCCCAAACATATTCTCAAATAGGATGACTTTTTATCTCACATCAAAATACCACATTCCGGTGGCACAACTCATCAGTGAGAGCTGCTCTGGCAGGTCAGGTACGAAAGGGGCTTTTTAAGTAGACAGAGCTGGTGTCAAAAGCCATCTCACACTGGTCTGATGTGCAGAGAAGAAGTTGTTTTGCCTTATATATCTGGAATTTTTTCCCACTTTTATGTTTGTTTGTTGTTTGTGGTTTGTTTTTTTTTTAAACCTAATTATTTGTGTATTTGTGTTACTAGTTGGAACTGGAAATTGTGCAGTGACCATTAGGACTTGTGATACTCTTCCTCCAGGCATCTCAGCCTTCCACTTGTACTGGATTGCTTATTTAAACATCACCTTTCTTACTTTAAAGAATTTACATCTTGAGAAGCTGGTCTAGTTTCCAAAATGGAATTTTAATTAAATGGCCATATAACTTATTGAAGATTATGGTGTGGAGCTTTCAGAGGTGATCTGAACAGAAAGCAGAGGTTCCCCACTTGGGGTTCCCCAGGGTCTGGGTGTGGGTGGCAGTGCTGGGGACTTCAGCCACTCTTGTGCCTGAGTGTCCTGGGTCTGTAGGCGGGGATGTGTTTAAGAAGGAAAATCCATGAGTTTTTGAGTTAAAATTAAAAATGAGAAGAGCATCACCTCTGAGTCCAAGATGTGCTCGAAATCTCTGCAGTTTATGCCGCTGGTTTGTTCATTCACCACGCACAGAACTGCACCTTTGATAAGCAGACACTTGGAAAGCAAAAGGTCTGAAACCTTTGGATATTCCTGCCTAGGCTGGACAGGGCGTTTGATTTTAACAGCGCTGCAGTCAGGATGCAGAACATAACCCCGTGTTGCTCGTGTGTCACACAACCCTCTCTGATCAGATTTGTTTGATATTCTGATCATGCAAAGCGTTAAACGGCCTTGACTTCCTTTAAAGTCAGGAATTGTAGCATCTGCCTTTAATTACCTGACAGCGTTTCCAGAATCCTTGTCAGGTTCTGCCTGGAAGGAACGATGGTTTGCGGGCAGGTTCGGACTCCTCTGCCACATCTCCTTCAGCACTCACTGGCTCTAACAAGCCCCGTTCTGTTCTTCCCCTCGTCTGGGAGGCTCCTTTGCATCCCTGGTAGCGCTGCCGGGGCTGTGTGTCCTGCCGGGGCTGTGTGTCCTGCCCGGCTGTGTGTCCTGCCGGGGCTGTGAGTCCTGCCGGGGCTGTGAGTCCTGCCGGGGCTGTGTGTCCCGCCGGGGCTGTGTGTCCTGCCGGGCTGTGTGTCCCGCCGGGGCTGTGTGTCCTGCCC
>VYZT01008400.1:0-72197 GCA_013400735.1 Pomatostomus ruficeps | reverse complement strand
GTCCTGCCGGGGCTGTGTGTCCCGCCGGGGCTGTGTGTCCTGCCGGGGCTGTGTGTCCTGCCGGGCTGTGAGTCCTGCCGGGGCTGTGTGTCCCGCTGGGGTTGTGTGTCCTGCCGGGCTGTGTGTCCCGCCGGGGTTGTGTGTCCTGCCGGGGCTGTGTGTCCCGCCGGGGCTGTGTGTCCTGCCGGGCTGTGTGTCCTGCCGGGCTGTGTGTCCTGCCCGGCTCCGTGGGGTGGTGACAGCGGAGTCATCCTCGCTCCGCAGCCAGAGAGCATCGAGGCAGCAATTTCGGGGAGTTCGTGTGCCGTGCCTCGGGCAAACACTGATTAATGCAACGGCCCCGGCCCTGAATCTGCTGAGGGAGGCTGTTCGTGGCAGATGCATTGTGTGTTTGGGCATTAATTGCCTGCAGTAACCAGAAAGTTCCTGATACTTCGGTAATTAGAGATGTAGATATATAATATTATAAATTGATGTGCCAGAAAAGGCAGAACACGTCCAGTTCTTTCCATATGGAACAGGCTGGGACATGGAGGAAATGATGTCCCTATCCCTGATTTCCCAGCCCCGCCCTCTAGAGTAAATACACCATATAAATCCTGTATAACTATATAAATACATAATATATAAATATAAATACATAAATCCTATATAAAATCCTATATAAATATATAAAATACAACATACTATATACACTCTAATGCACTGTTACATTACATTATATTTATCTGAATTCCCAGGATAAGGTGAGCCTGATCAGTTAACCCCGGACTCCAGCAGCAATATCTGCTTTTCAGCGGCCAGATGGGCTTTTGGGGCCTCCTGGCAAGATTGCTGTGCCACAGTTGCTTTCCAGAGCACTGTAATAGAAAGAAAATAAATGTTAGAAGAACACGGGAGGCTTGACTCACTGCAGTTCATTGCCTGTGTCCCTTAAAAGCAAAAGCTCAAAGGGCTGGCGACGGAGGGAGCTGTGATAGAGGATTTATTCTGACTAACTCTGCATCTCTGAGAAGCAGTCCCTAAATCTGTAGCAGCCTGAGCTGATTCAGCAACCAGCTTAATCCTGCATTTAAACTGGACAGGGAATTTACTCGCCGTTCCTGGTGAAATGAGGAGGAGCTGCGCACTCCACGCTCTCTGAAGTGCCTAATTAAAAACGGGAAAGGGACAAGGCTGCGTTTTGTGGCAGTAATAACATTTGGGCTTGTCTGTAAGAGCAGCTCGGTGTTTGCCTTTCATCTGCATGCTCTGATCGATATCTGGGAGCCGGAGCAGTTACTCGAGGCTCTGCAGAAATCCCCTCTCACGCTGATAGTTCTGCTTCCAGCCTGGAAATTGAATTCCTCTCAGCACCTTTAATAACCGTGTCCCAGGGGCTGCTCGTGGGTGTGGGTGGGCTTTGGCCTTTATCCTCTCAGATTTGGGACCTTTCCACAGGATTCCCAACTTGTAGTTCCTTAATTTCAAAGTTCTATTTCAATCCCCATTAGTTAATTCTGCCTTTTTCATCTAGAGCCACAACTCCAAATTTTACTCTCGGAAACCAAGTTCCATATGACACCCTGTATGTTTGAAATACTTACTTTTTAAAAGAATGTGCTGGCCAGGGATTTTGGGAATGTTTGGTGGTTTATATCGACTGACAGAGAACCACGGGCATGTTTTTGTGTAGCTGCAGCCCTGTTTAGTGCCGTGTAGGAAGTTCTGTTCTCCTGTGGACAACAACATTTGCAGCAATTGTTTCAACTGCTAAAAAATTTTCAGATTTTCTTCTGAAAAGGTTCAAAGATTGAAGCAAAGAAACAAAAAAGGATTCTAATGAAGGTATTAAGGTTTGTGTTGCAAAATCTGATATTTATAAGGAGAATACAGGGGCCAAGATAGTTAGGAAGACCAAAATTTGGCTTCAGTCACAGAAGGTACAATTTCTATTTGCCCTAGTTGACAAGGAATGTGTTTGAGTATTCCATTTTTATTTCTGTTTTTGTCAAGGGATTCGCTTAATTTGTACAATCAAATATAGACCGCATACATATCCACGCTGCTGTCAGCTTACATGCATAAAAGGTGGCAAAAAAAGCCCAAAACATGAATCACAAATTTGCTCGCTGTGATTTCGAGAATAATCGTGGCTTTGTCAGATGCCAAATTCAGATCCATAATTCAGGAAACAAACACTTTCCCTTAAGAGAAAAAATTAAGAAGAGCGACTTCTCCCCTCTCTATTATTGTTCCAAACGAAGTTTTCAGTAATTTTTTAGATCACACTTAGAGAAGTTTTCCCTGTAATATTTTATAGATTAATTCCTTTCCCATGGAAGATTCCCAGTGATGGCCCCTTTATGCCTCGGTGAAGGAATTGTTCCAGGAGATGTGCAAGAGTGCTTTGACTTTAACTGAAATCAGCATTTTTAATCAGAATCAACAGGGTTGGGGGTTTTTTTTTTGAGAAAAAGTTTGCAAAAGTGTAATTTTGTCTAGATGGGGCTTCGCTTTCATCGGGTGGAATAACCTGGGCAGTATTGCACATGATCAGCAGTGGATGGAGCTGGGATTGACCTGGAGATTTCTAAGAAATTTCCTCCCTTCTGTTGTGTTTATTCAGGCTGAGATGCACTGCAAAGAACCGCAGCGCCAGATCCAAATTTAAACTTCTCTAATCCAGCCTGTTTTCCTTCTGTCTAATTCATGTGTGAGGCTTAAAAATCTCTTCCCATTTGCCCCTGCTAACGTTGCATTTTTTTAATTCCAAGCCAGCCCAGCCTGCAGGGGTTTATGGTCGTAGCTCCTCGTTTGGATGTTGGTGCTAAAAATAAATTTAAAAGGGGAACAATAAAACAGTGGCACTGGCTGTATTAAACGGAGTAATTTTAAAGAATGAATGCATAAGAAAGCTACTTATTCAAGGCCTTCCAGAAAATGAACTATTCGAATTTATTTCCCACGGTAAGAATCTTCGAGCAGTATCTCCTCAGCAGCTCAATTGCAAACACCAGAAAGGGAATTGGAACCCTTCCACTTATGGAAACTGAGGATGGTCTTATCACTCGAGATGCTTTCTGTGCAATGCAATGTTCACCATTCATCATTTGAATTTTTCTCATCTGCGAGCTGCTTTATTGAAAAGAAAAAAAAACAACATTTGAGCAAAGCCGTCATTTTGGAAAGCTCCGGAAGGATGCGGTGAGCAGCCTGTTATGGCCCTGTGCTGTTCAACGAACCCAAAGTGCCAGGAGAGCAGCAAACCCAGAGCTGCCTCACCCCAGTATCACCAGTATCACCAGTATCTCCAGCTGTGAAGTCGCCCAGGTAACTCCAGGTGTTACTGGAATTATCTGGGCTGTACATCCCCATTCCAGCCACCCAGAATTCTTTAATTGCTTCGTCATCTCCACAAAGAGAGCAGCTAATGAAGATTTCCTTATCTCCTGGAGCCAGGGCTTTGGAAGAGGAGGATCCCATTTGGTGTGTCCTGGTGCTTTGAAGTTCTGAGCGGTGCTGGCGCTGCAGAGTCGGGATATCTGAGGTGGCTCCGGATCTTTGCCATCAGACTCGGAGGCATGAAAGGGGCTGGGATGGAGCAACAGGCTGGAGCCGTTGGTTTAAAAATTGAGGGAAGGAGACAAATCAAATTTATGGCTCGGTGAAAAAAAGTAGTTTTTCTGTATTTTTAATCAAATGGATTTCATATCGGTACACTGCATAATCTAGGAATTAGTTCTCCCTTTTTACATCTACTTCCTGGAAACCCCTGATAACAGAGATATTTTTAGAGCACGACATTCACGAATTAGCAGATTTTTTAGAGGTCTGAAATTACATTTTGCAATTTGCTCAGGTGTAAGAGAGATTTTACAGAAACAAACAGTGAAGATAAATCATCGAAAGTGAAATATTCTACAGTTCCCTAATGCAGGAAAGATAACTATGCCATTATTTTGTCAAAGGTGTGATTAGAAAAATCCCTTTTCCATTCTATTTCCTTTTTCATTTGCAAACATGCTGACAAGGGTAGGGTGTCTGTGCTCATAAATGCACAAATATCCAGCACAATTTTTGTTCTTCTTAAGGTAATTCTTAGATCCATTAAACTTTTATGACTGGTACACACACTGTGCCAGGTAATACATATTTATGAACAGTGCACACAGCACCAAGCAATATGCAAAATACTCCACAATTACCTACAGGCCTTTAAATATCAAGTGGTGGAAGGCCGTGGAACAGGCCAGCCTTGGATACTACAAATAGTGCTGATGGAAAATGTTAAAACAGTCGTTGCTTTGCAAAAACAAACCAAAAGCGCCACTTCTGTGACCCCAGACACCAGAGCTGACTGGGAAATGGAGAGACTTTGCAAATAAGGTTGTGTTCAACATCCTTCGCTTAACACAAAAGAATTCTCATTCCTGGCCCCAGAGCACTCGGAACTTGCTTGAAGAAATCCCACAAACAGCTAGGCTTGTGCAAATGGCCTCTTTATATGCAGTTAGTTACTTCTAGTAGTTAAATAAGTCTCCTGAAGAATGGCCTGAGTGGAAATTGCATTAATATTCAGTGGGTGACGCACGCAGGTGTTCTGGGCGCCGTGTTGCTTCTCTGCTGCTGTTCTTTTCTGCCCAGAACGACATTTGTCAATGTTTAATGGTCTGCAGGACTCTAAAGCAGGACATCAGCTGCTTTTTGTAGCTTGAGAACAAGGAATTGATGGCCAAGGAGCACATTCCTAAGGGATCCCGTTCCGCTGTGCCACAAGCACAGAAAACAAGCACGAGTTCTCCTCACATCTCTCCCTCCGTCTCTGTCTCTCCATTCCTCATTTTCTGGAGCAGCGAGAGACACAGCCTGGCTTCCAGACCTGGGCTGGCTGTGTTCTGATCTGCTGGGTCTCCCAGGACACAGGAAAACCTCTCCCTGTTCTCCTGGTCCCGTTCCCTCTGTCCCGATCCGGAGCGTTATGAGGCACAGGGTGAGGAAATCTCCTGGGGTTTTTTTAAACCCTCTAAATTTCCTCCCCAGGAGCTCCCAGAGCCCGAGCTTTACCTTGGGACTCGTGCTGGAGGCCGGAGCCCTCCAGATGGAGAACCAGGAGCAGCTGCAGCTCAGAGCGAGCGGCGAATGCCCAGGGCCGGATCGCCAGGGAGGCTCGGGAAGCCTCATCCAACATCAGCGCCCTTGAGGTCCCCTTCCAGCCCGGAGCCCGCGCTCCTGTGATTTAGCCTCCGTTTTAAAAAGTGAGGCATGCATTGAGGGGCTTAATTTAGTTCCCATTAATTTTCTTTTTAACTCAATATCCTTTCAAGGCCACAAACCATATCCCGGGGATCAGAAGTGCTCTCTGGCTAGCTGGAATGATAGAGCAGGCGGTGTTGCTGAGGTAATAAATTGGAAATAAGTAATAATAAAAAACATGAGAACATCACGGCGCTTTTGAAAACAAGCAATATTTCATCTTTATTACACATATAACCATCCCTCGTACTTGATGTCATAGCTTAAATATTTCTTAATCAGTTGGACAGGTGATCTTTATCTAGGTTAGGTGGAGAACCCACGGCAGGATTTCGGAATGGTTAGCAGCGATCCTGGGGAATGAATGCAGGATGTGAGCCTGGGATGCAGAACACCAGGAAATGCCGTGCCTGGGTTTAGGAAGGGGAAAAAAGAAATCTGGACATGAAATGTCAGTCAGCTCGCCTCTCATTCCTGGAAAAATACTGGAATAAGCAACCAAAGGAACTAATTGTAATCTCCTAAACAAAAAAGGAAAGGTCATTTAACAACAAATATGTATTTATATGTGTCAGAAATGGGCTGTGTTGGATGCTCCTGTAGCTGATAGGAGAGGAGCAGCAGATGTCTCACATCTGAATTTCAGCAGGGCTTTCAGCACTGCCGTGTGAGCTGTGAGAAGGTCTGGGCTGCCAGGAGGAACCAGCCAAGGGCTGGAGAGCTGGGGAATTGCGCTTTGGGAAGCGTTAGCAGCAGCAGCTCAGCGCTGGGTGATCTGCAGGGTCCCACCCGGACAGGAGGAGCCACCCAGCCCCGCTGGGAGCTGTTCCTGCTGCTCTCATTTGCAGTGATTAAATGTGGGTGTTTGGGAAAAGTCAAAATTTGAGCAAAGCCTTGGCAATCTTACAACAGCCAGAACAGTGACCCCAAAAACCCCAATAAGCTGTTTTCAAAGTCAGTCTTTTCCAACATAAAAACCCAGACACAGCGGGTTGTGCTCTCCATTCAGTGAGGGTGGAATGTGCAAAATGCCATAAATCCATCGCCAATATTTACTGTGCTACAGCCACAAAGCATGCCAGAAAAATCTGGTAATTTTTCACTTCTAGCCTTACAAAATACTGAAAACTCCACGTCTGGCCCTGCTACCCTGCATGACAAACTAAAACGCGTCCTCTTCCCGTGCTCGCTGGGGACGTGGTTTGTAGAGAAGTAGAAGCTCCTGGGCTTTGTGCTCTGCTGGCACTTAGTGACTCCTCCTTCCTGCTGCTGCCCGGTGCACAAAGACCTCTCTGCCTCGTTCCTATGAGGATGTTTGCATGTACCCAAAGTTTTTCAGGCTCCTTGGAGACCTGCTGCTGCTTCTGATGGGAAGTTCTTACAGATGACAGGACAGAGCAGCTGCAGTTGACCACTCACAGGTCAACGTTTTGTATTCCCGAGGTCAGGACGGTGGAAGACTGTTCCAAAAACTACTGAAAATTGGCGTGCAGCGGCTGTAAACACACAGCTTCCAGAGCTTTGAGATTTAAATTTGCAGAAGACTCGCAGAATGTTGTCCATCCATTTCAACAGCAGATCCTTAGGACAAAAATTACGTGTAATTTTTCCTTAATACATGAAAAGTGCCTGTATTTTAAGGACATGAAAGGGCTCTGAGTAAGCATATAATCATTAAATATTCACAGTGTACAAGGTTTAATGTGCACAACATTGAATACACCAAAGAATAATGCCATAATTATAGCTCCTGTAATAATTATGTTTTATTGTGGCTTCCTTACTTTTTATCCCACAGTTGGCATAAGCTTTTAAGCAGATGCCTTGGGTTTGCCCTTTGCAGCTCACAGGCAGATCACTGCTGTGTTGATTCTGCAGTCAGTCAGCTATTCAGCAATCTCATTTTTCTTTTACTGTTTTGGCAGAGATGAAAAGCAAAGTTTTTAACCTTCCACTTTCCTGCTACTTATTCGACTGTTGGAAGCCAACTTTAAAGCTTAAACGGGAGCACAGGCGGATCCTCACGGCGACACTTTATTTTTCTCCCCAGAGTTCTTGAAGCCACTGACTGGAGAATAAAATGCAGGCGGTGTGAAGGCACAAATGAAGGACCAGAGTAAAATATCATTTGAGTGGTGTCTTTTTAAATTAACCACGGCTTAGACTGTGCAACACAGGCCTTTCCAACAGAAACTTGCCTGTAAATAGAGAATATGTGTTGTGGTTTTAGTAGAAAGGAGAGGATTATAAAGATGGCTCTTGTGAGAAGTTTCTAAAATTCTTCACCATTTCTAGCAGAGCCAATCTCTGATGGCTCTAAAGGTGATGGACATGCCACTGGCCATGTTTGGGCCAGTGAGAAAGGTTGGTTACGCCTTAAATAAATTTCCTATTATAGATAGAATATCTATAGAATATCTATAGATACATCCTGTAGAATATAGAGCATCTGTAGATATATTCTATAAATACAATCTGTAGTGTTTTACAGTCTCTCTATATATATTTCTGTGTATCCATTCTATAGATGTAGAATATGTAGAGGAATATTCAACATATAGAGAGAATTTATGCCCGGGAATCAGAAGTTTGAACCTGTAGCCAGGCATGAAAAACAGTCACGTAAACATGGATTTTAATGCTGGATCTTTCTGCTCTGAGGTGCTGGGAGCGCTGGACTTTGTGATGGAATTATAAAGACCCACAGGACTCATGGCAGGGCTGTGCAGAGCAGAATGGCTGTGGAGAAGTGACGGGGTCTGCAGTGCTGGGGACACCTTCACAAAGCTCCTCCTGAAACACCTGAACCTCGTGGGGTATCGATTGTTCTGTTTGTCCACAGCTGCTTCTGGTTTATTCCTGCAAAACCTTTTGGGACCTGTGGGACAAAATGAGAGGTTGGAGGAGCCCAGAGAGATTCCTCAGGGCGGGCAGGGGCTCAGCTGAGCCCATCAGGTGCCATTATCCCAAACGAGCTGCGGCTGCTGCCCCTTGCTCAGCCAGGGCAGGGGAGGCTCCCAGGGCTCAGAGGCTTTGGGGAGCTGCTGGGACAGGACTGAGGGCAGCGTTTGCTCTGCTCGGGGCATTTTGTGGCTGGGAGGTCGGTCTCAAAGAAGGTAAGGGTTCTGTTTATTTTATTTTGGTGATGGTCTGAAGATTTAGGGGCATAAGATGTAACTTGTGAGAGAAAAGGCATTAATTCTGCTACTCTAATAAACCTCCGGTTGCTTTCTGTGGGAGAAGGAGAGTTGTGTTTCCTAGGAAAATGCTTGATATTAATGTTGCTCTTACCACAGAGATTCTCAACAAATATTATTTTGATACATCCTTGAGGCATCAGAGATGCAGCTTCTGAGTGACAACAGAAACGTAGGAAAAGAATTTCTTTATGGAAGTGTTGGATTTTGGGGAAGAGTTTTTCCCTTTGTGTCTCCAGTGCTGTTGGAGTGAGGAGATCCTTTCAAGTGAGGCAGACCCTGTGCTGCTTTAGGAGGGAAAACACTGCCGTGGTGGTGGTGCTGCCTCTGCTCCTGAGAGGCACCTCGTGTTCGCTCCTCAAATATTCCTTTTCAGCTGCCACTCTGCACTGAAGAGCAAAGAAAGAGGGAGGAAAAGGAACACGGTACATCCGTGACCTTTTGGGTGAAGTAATCTAAACTGAGCGGGCTGGAATTACCCGTAGAGCGATTTTGTTGGGTCTCAAAGCTTGGTTCTGGCGTGCTAACAAGCCCTGCCCTCGTGCACACACTACTGGCTCATTTGTGGCACCAGGGAACAGAATTTAAAGTGTCTACTTCAAAACCCCGCGCTGCTGAATGAGCTGAAGGAGGAACTTCGGTGCTTGAGTTGACAGAGGGATCAATCAGGAGCAGCTCTGCCGCCTCTCCCGGGATGTGGCTGTGTGTTTTAGGGGGGCTGCGCCCTCTCTCCTGCTCATTCTCATACCCAAGCGCTCAGTTAGGCACGAGCTGGGCTCCTGCTTCCCCTGCAGCCTCTCTGTCTGTGCAGAGTGAGGAGCCGAGGTGTGGATGGAGGAGCTGAGAGCCTGCTTGTCTGAGGAATGGGATTCTGAATTGGAGCTTTAGGAAAAGTTACAGTCCCTGGGTACCCATTTGATTTCTTTTCTGGGCTGGGTAGGTGCCATGTGTACAATGTGCCTTTACTGCCCTGGAAACTGAACTTATCTGTGCCCTTTGTATAAAGATCCTGATCAGAAATGAGACTTCAGCACTACAAACCTACAAGAAGCTGTCGTTCTGCTCCTTTATCATTATTAATTTAGCAGGACTTGTTGCATATGGTCACTTTTCTGATTTTTTTTTTGCATGGTTGAGGAAGGGCTGCAGTATAACCAAATCCATATTTTATCTCTTAGTTATTGGGTGAAGAGTATATGGGAAAAACAGGACATTTACCTCCCCATCCTGTGTGACTTGTTCCTTATCTCCTCTTTGTTACCTCTGTTTTCAAGCCTCCATTCTGAAGTTTGTGCACTGTTATTATTGTCCTTATGGCTCTGGCTCTCATAAAACACTAATTTTTCCTTTTTTTGTGCCATATTTTCATCTTAGGAGATAAGAGGTTAATTTTCCCATTTCCTTTAGCCAGGTATCCTGCAGGGTTTATTTGAGCATTGTTTCTGTTTTTCCATCTTTGGAGTTCAGTAACAACAGGATTAAAAACTTGGAAGTTAAAAACACCGACGTCTGTCTAATTAAAGGAATTGGCTGTCGGGGCTGTATTTTTCTTTCTCATTAGCATTCCGTTCATTCTGTTTTCTTTCCCTATCTCCCTGTTCCCTGCACACTCAGCTTGTAATAAAAGTTGGTTCTTGAATGTAAAGAGCGTGTTAATGCACCTGGGAAAAACATGTACAGGAAGGAATTGGATTTGTTTCTATCTAACCTGGGTGAGATAGGATGGAATGTTCCAGTGTTTATCTTTACAGTAATAATCAAAGGCTCCTTAATGCTCATAAGGATTATTTAAGAAGAAAATTAAGGAAATGTATTTATTTGTTTGTTTTCAACAGCAAAACAATCTCCTATTTTAAGTTTATACCCCTGCAGCCAAGTGATAAGGGCATTTTAATGTTTTCCTGCATCTATCTGCCCATTTTTATGTGTGGCCGGATTAGGGGAGAGCTGATGCTGCCACAGCGTTAAATGTGAGCAAGCAGAGATCCTCATTACAGGGCAAAGTGGATAAAAAGAGTCAGTAAGTGAAGGTGATGGAACTGTTGTGTCTCCTGGCCATTAAGTGGGTAATAGAAGCTCTCCTCCAGACGGGGGAATCGCAGGGAGCAGCATTTTGCTGCGTTGCAGGAGCAAATCCCTAAAACCTCTGCAGCAGGAGCGTCTGCAAGCACGGAGATAAACGCGTGGGGACAGATTGCAGCAAGGACTTGGGGGCATCAGAGGTTTTCCGTTCTGGTCCAGCTCTCGGGTGGAATTACTGCCATCAGCAGGGGGTGGAGCTCTGTCCCAGCCCTGGGACACGGGCTGGGCTGGCACCAAGCATTCCTCCTCCTGGGATTTGTGAGGTGTTCTGCCACGGAACTCAGCACTGAGAATAAAAACTCTGCAAACCAGTTGTATCCAGGAAATCCAAGCAGCCACACTGCATCTCCTGGCCCTGCAGGGTTTCCGTGGCTGCTCGATGGGTACGGTGTCCATGGGTCCTGCAGAAAGGCAAACGAGGCAGGTTTGGGGTGCAGCTTCTCCATGGCCCCTCATTAGAGCGAACATGTGGCACTAAAGCTCCAGTGTTGGGAGGGAGTTGGAGTTCTTCACTTCCTGTTTTACCTCTGGGACTATTTCTGAAGCAGAAGTTGCTGTCATTCCACCGGAGGACTGGCCAGATTTACTGCAGGAGCTTTGGCCTTCTGACTTCCTTAAGCTTCCCAGCCAGAAGTCCTGAATATATTTCATTGCTCCGGGGCCAGGCAATTTGTGTCATTAGACTCAGAAGTCAAATACGCACTAAGTCATACAAAACACCTGTGTCTTGATTTTGAGTAATTTAAAAATCAGTGGAGTTGGGAAGGTTTCTGTGTGCCTGGATTTGGCAACACCACCCACGCTGAAAGCACAAAAATCTGTCCTTTGGTCCTTTAATCGTGTGTCATTTACCCTTGAGTTGGCCACTGAAGTGTTCTGGATGAGCTGGAGACAAGGGCCGCAGCAGAGTTTCGAGCAGGACATGTAAATGGATCCCAAAAAAGACCTTTACTTCAGAATGTCTAGAGTCTCTTTTCTGGGACACTTTATTTTAAAAGATGCTGATGTTCCCATTGAGGTTTCTCAGATCTTACTATAGGTAGTACCACTTTCCCTGGGATCATCAAATGCTTAGGTGCAGGTGTAATTCTTTTTATCTTCTCAGTTTCTTACATAAACCTTCTCATAATTTTGCTTTCCGCCTTTTAGAATTCTGTAGCTTTGTTACAAAACAGCTTTGTGTATGTTTGGCTCATTAATTGGGAGGAGGTGTTTCTCCTTTTATTTCTGAAAAATTTTCCATGTGTATTCTTTCTGACTAGTAACGTACCCCTAACTTAAAAGATGAAGTGCTATTGATAGAATAATATTTTCCACTAGTTTACTGTGCTGTTTCACACGTTATTGACATGAAATCATGTTTGGGCAGAAACCACAACAGAAAACGCTGCTCTGATGTTGCACAGTTTTCTTTTCATTCCGTAGTTTCCTGTGTTTGGCTTCATATGTTTGTTCAGTGTTTGGCTGAATGAATCCAACCTGGCTTTGACTTTGTGTCACTGCGTGGCCTGTTTATGATAGAAATAAGGAGTTGCTGCTTCCTTTTAAATTTCTGCTCATTTCTTCTCTTGAACCAGTCGTTTTTGTGTTTTATTGTGGCTAACTTGAAGTGCTTGGAAATGTTTGCAGTGTGGGCATTAAAAGGACATTTAAAAAAAGTAAATCTGTGATTGACTGGCTTGGGGTTTCTACTGCTGGATCATTGTCACTGATCACCAGAGTCTGGGGAGTCTGTGTTTGGTACTGAGGGCAGCTGTACCCAGAGTGAGGGATTCTGCTGAAGGAAGTTGTGCAATTCCAGGAGTTCCTGCAAGGCTGGTGCTTGGAAAGCAACGCTCTCCTGCCTGGTGGGCTGAGCTCAGGAGATGTTAAAGCAGGTGAACCTCAGTGCTTTGCCTGGAGTTGTAACCAATCGCCTGAATCAGTCAAACTGGAATGCAAGGGGAAGTAGAGAGTATTAAGATTCAGCACTTCCATAATCTTCCACATCTTCTGAGTGTCAGAGGTATTAACTATTTAAGCCTCTAGATAATTTTTTTTCTGCATAACAAGAAACATATGTATGTGTTATCCTTTTTCTCTCCTGGCGAAACAGAGACTGAAAGGCTGAATAACTCCCCCAAGGCTTCGGAGCCCAGCCCGGGTGTACCTGGCTGTGGGGCCTGTGCTCCATTTCTGCTGCCCAGCAGTGGTGTGAGTGGAAATGACCCCACGAAATCCCGATTTTGATGTAGACAGCAAACCTGAGGCTCTGGGTAATAGCCCTGTATGATGAATCTGCAGCAGTAGCACAAATGCTGCTCTTGGCAAGCTGCAGTGCTGTACACAGACAGTGTTTGCTGGTCTATCGATCCGTGCCTCTAAATCTTTAATTATCTTTCATAGTAAAACTTGTCTAAATAAATTGCTGGAGCGCTGCTGCTCTTTGGCAGCAGCAGAGGTTGATGCTTGGGTCAGTGGCCACTTTTTACCATATCCTTGCTCCTTGTTTAAAGATTTGGTGCCGTTAAAAGGAAGGGCAATAGATCTAAAAGCTTATGGGCTACCACACTGTTAGTGCTGAGGCACAAGATTCCTGCTGCAAGTTATGTCCTGTGCAGTTTTTCCTGTCCCTTGGAGTGTTCATTATCACCTGAAGGAGCTGAGTGGCCAGGTTGGTGCCGTTCCTCTTGCTTGTACAGCAAGTGGGGCACACCTGGATATTTATTTTGCTGGTTTTAAGCTGGGGATAAATTTTTCTGGCACTAAAAAGAAATCAAAGCCTTTGGCTCATGCAGTAAGGAGCAGCCACTGCAGGTACTGGCCTCGTGAGCTCTTCCACCTGTGGGTTTCATCGTCAGTGATGAAAATCAGCTGCCATGAGGTTTGCTGGTTGCAGACAGCAGCTGTCACTGCTCTGTGTACTCTGAGTATCAGTTTTAAATATACTCATATGAATTTAGCTGCTGAAGGACTGTTCTCATCTGAGAAAACTGAGCAAATACATTGACCCATCCAAGATTCGGTATTTTATTTCCACACGGTGTGGCTGTTCCAGTTGCTGTGATACAGATTTCTGAGTCCCTGAGTTTCGGTGTTCTCATGCCCAGCGGTGCCAAATCTTATTCTCAGCTACACCTGTGCGAAAATGGAGATGGTTCTGAACGAGTTATGTGTGAACTCAGGAATTAAAAAGGCAGAGATGGCACCGGGGCAGATCCAGGACCATTAATAAAGGAAAGTTGGGAGCGTTTAACTGGGCACAGTTGTGGCATGGCTGAATATCTGTGCTAAATACGCAGCTAAGAGGGTGAAGTTTCCTTTGTCATTGCTGCATGATCAATTATCCCTTCAGGGCATCGCCCTGTGACAGGGCCATGCTGCTGCTAATTTGTTTTATAGTTAGTGCAGCTCCCAGCCACGGCTTATGTACTCAGAATAAAAACAAATGTGTCTCAGTGAAGTAATGCTGCGAATGTACAATATTCACCAGGAAACCCATCCACGCTTCCCCACAAAGCACCGGAGCGCACACCATTGTGCTGACATGTTTTATCAGAAATGAAGATATAATTTAATAACACAAGTTTTCCTTGCGCAGTGAAGGAAAGGGGAACAAATCAGTGCTTAAAAAAACCCACAGCACCTTGAATAATCAATTCAGGAGAACTATCATAAAGTGAAGCAATATTCATGTCTGTCTCTGAAAATTGAACTATAAAATCCCAAATGATTACAAATAGTCTTTGTGCTTGCTGTCAGTGGAGTCAGCCAGCTGTGTAGATCAACAACCTATGGTAGTTTTTAATGGCAATGTTTTGTTTAAATAACCCATTTGTATTAAAAAAAAAATAAATTTCCACTCCTCTACCTCCCCGTGGTGCCATCCATGTCCATAGCAACAGCTGGTGACAGCCCAAGTGGAGTTCAGGGTGTTGATTATACCATGAACTGGAGAGGGAAGAAAAATAGACACCCTGCCTACAAATACCCTGAATGCTGTGGGAGTTTTATAAGGAGAGGAGGCCGGAGAAAATGGATTTATTTCATTCTGAGCCTTTGGTTTCTGTTATTGACTGAGGAGTGCATTTTGCCATGAAAGTCTGGGGTTTTTTCTATTCCTTTGAGAAGTGCTGCTGCTGGTGAAGCACATCCAGCCACGCCTCGGTGTGGCTCAGCCAGATAACGCCCAGGAGTGGGATTTGAGCACGTTCAGGTTCTTACATCAGCTGCACTAACTCTTGCTGCTTAAAATGCAAAAGTAATTAGAAAAAAAAATAACAAAACCAAAGCAGCAAAGCTGTGTGGTAATAATTAAGCTGCATTAAGTAAGAATTGAAGCTGCTGAAAATCTGGGGAGGAAAAAAAGCCCAGTTTTAACTTAAATAGTGCATTTAGGAATTTTATTCCTTAGGTTGTTGCTGTAATTCCTTGCCTCTGGGTTGGCAGCATTGTCTCTCCCTGTAAACCTCTCTTGTGATCAATTATATACTGATTATCTTGGGTTTTGTTTTGTGGGGGTTTTAATCTCCAGACAAGCAGTTGCTTGATATGGGCATGATTTAAAAATATACATTTGGGATAATTCATCTGAGCATCTTTTCTGGGAGTTTCTCTCTCTCCAAAGACCAAAAATAAGCTTTCTGAGGGCGAGCTGCTGAGATTTTTATAACAAGACTCAATATTTGGCGATTCTGCTGAAATCTGGGATAGTTTTTTGTAGCAGTCCTGTAGATATATGAAGATGCTTGTGATGAGTTGGGGTTTTTTTTGTTTTGAGTGTTCTCCTGCGTGTCACGTTCTCTGGACGATTCTTCGGATCAGATGGGTGGCAGAGGAGGGGAGGGGATGGTTGTGATGCTGTTTTGGTGCTGTTTGGGTTCTTCTTGGCTTTCCCACACGTTTAAATCCAACATCCAGGACTGAGGGAGGCCGTGCTGGGTGGGAAGCAGGGTTATTTCTCAGATTTCCCGGTGATATTGCTGTTTGCACAGCCCCTTGTGAGCTTTGCCTGTTGCTCAGTCACCGATTCTTTCTCAAACGCGATGTTTTGAGCTTGTTCACTGAGCTGCAAACCTCACTCTTGTGGAGAGGCTCGAACAGGTCTCCTGCATTTGTAATTCTGGTTGTGTCTTTGCGAGTCTTTGGGACTTTATCAGCAGATTTAGTAAGTGAAATCTATATTCAGTCAACAGACACCAGTGAAAATATTAAGCCAGGCCGGGCCAAAGGCAGACCCTGTGGGTTTCTGCCTGATCTCCCTTTCCAGGCAGGTAGGGGATCACTGATGATTTGTCAGGTGCACTTTTCCATCCCCTTCCTTCCCAGCCTTACACTTGCTTTACACAGAACAGCTTTAGTGGGATGTGTTCATGGAGCAGCACAGGGAGTGGTGCCCACAGCCTTATTAAACCAGGACCTTGCAGGCCCCAAACCAGGGAATGCAGGGAAGCCAATCCTCAAACGTGGAAATTCTGCTGTTGCTCTCAGTCCCTCCTGGAAATGGATCTGCTAAACCCATCAGTAGCTGCTGTCCTTCATTTCCTGGTAGGGTTTGTCCTCTGCCTGGCCGTTAGGACTGCCTTGGTTATTTCTGTGCAATTTTCATGAGTAGAAATCCCAGTCACTCCCCAGAAACACGTGTTGTGCCCGGACATCGCTAGAGAAGCAATGGATGGACTGCCCTGATTGTAAGTTCTGTGCAGTTGTGCTTAATATTCAGTGCCTGTGTAAGTATAAAATTTTATTAATGAGTGGTTGATTTGCAGTAACACTGTACCTGGAACCTGAATAATATCCCATGGAAAGCCACCCAGTCCCCACTCTGGGTGCTCTGTCCCTGTGGAGGTGCTGCTCTGGAGCACAAACACAAATATTTTTCCCTGGGATTGAGTCCTGAGAAACACGGGCTGCTCGTGGGAGCCGTGTATGTAAATAACTCTGATTAATAACTCCCCGTGGGCACTGGGAGGCAGGAGGGTGGTGAAGTGCAGGCTGGGCTAAGCCGTGCGTGCCCAGGGATGCCCCGGAACAGCTGGGTGGGAACTGCAGCACATCCCTGCTTTTCCAGGAGGGGGAACCCACGGGGGAAGGTTTGCAGTAATTATTTTGTTATTATTCCATAATCTCTCCCTTTTCTGGCATCGCTGCTCTCTGGGGTGTCTGGGTCATGGGGAGATTGGGCCTCGCTGGGTAGGTGGACAGAAGTTTTTGAAAGGGGAACAGAGGCTCCGGTAAGAAATATCTGGTGTAGAGGGATTGATAATCGTATTAGCTGGAGGTAATATTGGAAAAGAGGCTTTCTGAAGGCCTTTGTACTAAAATATTGCATGCTGGCTCAGGAGCAGATGGTGCCTTCTGAGAGAGAGCCTAATCAGGTTACTCTGATTTTCATTTTATGTTTTTATAACCCAGCATTATCTACTTTTTGTGTAATCTGGTAGACTAATAACATAACAAATATCTAACTTTGGGGAATTATCCACTTGTAGAGTAGGTTTTGGTATTTTCACATAAAAACATTATTAATCCAAATCCACCTATTTGAGATACTGAAGGGTTCCTTTGCGGCAGTAACTCCAAAACCTTTCTCTTAAAGGCCGTAAGAATGGGATCCCCTATGAAAAATTATCTTTACTTGTAAAAGTCTGATTCATGTCCCATTGATTTTAACAAAAGAATTCCCATAAGCTTTAGATCAAGCTTCGAGATTATTTGCAGCGGAGTTTATAGGATTTGGACAACTTGAAATTGGTGCAATTAAAAATTCCAGGCTGCCCAGAGTCCTAGAATGGTTTGGGTTGGAAGGGGCCATGAAGATGATTTATTTGCAACCCCTGGGCAGGGATGCTGAGCTTTAGACCAGGTATCCAGGTGGTAAATTCTGCCTGCAGTGAGTGGGAGCGAGGGAGCCTCAGGAGGTGCTGCTCTGTCTGTGGTGTTTGGAATAAGGGGCTGGGTGATGACCTGTGGCCATCCCTGCTGCCTTTTCCCATCCCCTCAGGCCACAACCTTTGTTAAACAGCATCCCCTAAATAAAAATTTATCATCTCAAAGGCCCCCTCGCCTTTTTTGAGATCAGTCAGGTTCAGTCTCCAGCTCCTTTGAGGTGAAGGTGTCACTGAGATGGTTTTGGTTTTGCTCAGCTCCAGAGAAATCCCAAAAATTCTTCTATTAAAACGTCTGCTTTAAAATGCTCCTTCCCTGGCTTAGGAAATCCCACAGGATCACTCTGCTTCGTTTGCTTGCTGGTTGCTCCTGTCTCGAAAATGTGAGATCGAGTTAAGTTCGATACTGCTTTAGAAAAGCAATATTTATATTTTCTGTGAATTACTGGCAGGTCCGCTCCATCTGCTGCAGCCATCTCCCTCAAACGTGCTGCGAACGGAGCACCCAGGAATCAGATTTTCCCCGGAACATCAGAGGGGCGCTGTCAGAATTGAAGAGTTCTATCAGACAATGAAAACAAACAATAATCCCAGGAAAACACGTTGAGCTCATTTCCAGGCTCTCTGTACAGTGTGCCGGGGCCTGGAGCTTCCGACGGTTTAGAAACATTGGAATTAATGAGTCCTTAACGGGACTAATTGATTTTCCTCATGCACCAGGCTCATGTGTGAACTAAATAAAACCCCCGACTCCACAGCCTGGGAGGGCTCCTGGCTGGCTCCTACCTGCCCTCGCTGAAGGAACTCGGAGCGTTCCATTTTTCACAGAACTATTAAGATATCAATAACTCATTTGGGGAGTTTTAATTTAACTTTGACCATGTAATTGATGACCTCTGAGAGTAGCCCTCAGGAGCTGCATTATCTTCTCACTCTTCTTTTTTTTCTATCCAAATTAATATTAAACTTTTATGCTTATGTTCATTAATTTCTAAAATGTGCTTCCTTTTCACTCCCAGATGTTACGTTTTGCTTACACTCCAGTAAAAATGTGTATATGATAATGAAAAAGCCCCACTTCATTTTCAACAACTTCCTTAATAAATACATCCTCATTTCCTTTGCTCTTGATTATAACATAATGAGTTTAATGGTTTAAGTGTCAAAATTTTCAGCCAGTTTAATGCAGATAGTAACAGTGTCCATCTCAGCAGTGTTCAGGGATCACCTTTAAACCTCTGGGTGCAGCTGTACCTGCAATTAAAGCTGCCTGAAATATATTTCAGTATTTTCAAAGAATCTTTCTAATGCTGCTTTCGTTAGAATTAAACTAGAAATGAGTGCAAATGTAATTGTCTTGTCATATTCAATTATTAGCACTGCACTGGAATTTTATCTTTATTTGCACTATCAAATGTCTTATTAATTGTATTTTATATCCCCACTCTGTAAATCTATCACAGTTTCTCTGATTAATTTTCTAAATCAATTAAGCTAGTACAGTCTCATTGAATAAAAGAAAAATCATACTGTGGTTTTTTTATTTTTTTTTAGTAGTTTTTCTAATAAAAATTGTCAAGGAAGATAATTGTAAACAGGATCTTTAGGTGATGTGTGATAAGTGATTTCAGAGCTGAACATTTAGCTTCGTTTTTCAGCAGTTTTTATTAATTATTGTCTGGAGCAGAAGTCTGAGGAGGAGCTAGGGGGACTCAGCCTGGAGAAAAGGAGGCTCAGGGGGGGACCTTCTTCTCTGCAGTTCCTGACAGGACAAGAAGCAACAGCCTGAAGTTGGACCAGGGGAGATTTAGGTTGGAAATTAGGGAACGTTTCTTCCCCTAAAGGGTTCTCAAGCCCTGGCCCAGCTGCGCAGGGCAGGGGTGGAGTGCCCATCCCCAGAGGGGTTTCAAAGCCATGTACATGTGCCACTTGGGGACATGGGTCAGTGGTGGCACTGCCAGTGCTGGACTCCATGATCTGAAAGCTCTTTTCCAGCCTAAGTGGCTCTCTTGGTTTCTCTGATTCCGGGAGAGCTGTACAGGAGTTCAGGTTTCTTTGTCCTCCATCAGAAAATGGAAGTGTTGTGAATGAAGGGCCGGGCTCTGAGCACGGCCGTGTTCCCACTGTAATTTCTCCTGCCCTCCCTGCACATAAAACCCAGCGTGCTGCACTGGGAGTGGGTGATTTCCACTGCTCCTTTCGATGCTTTTTCAAGGGAAAATTGCTGTTTATGATTAAGGGTAAGCACGCCGTGCCTAACCAGGAGGATGGAGTGCAGGGGTGTTTATTGTTGACTGATTAGTGCTCAAATGCTTTGACTCGGTGCTGACTCTTTCTGAGCCTATTGAAGTGTGAACTTGTTTCTTCCAGTGGAATAATTTCAGAAGTTGTTTCGCCCTCGTGCTCAGTGATACGTCTATAGCACAGCTGAACCCGGCGTGGCTTCTCATCAAGCATTAGAAGTGAGGGGGTTTCTCCTCCCAGCCTTTCACTCCGATTTCCAGGGATTTCCCTGTGCCCGTCCCAGGCTGCTGTGGCTCAGCTCTTTGCTCCGCAGGCTTTCCCTGCAACTCTGCATTTGCTCTTCTCTCACCTGGGTTTGGAGCTTCCTGTGTCCTGTTCAGTCAAACCCTTGAATATTTACATGTTTCCCCAGGTTAATCCTTTATCTTCTAAAGTCAAGAAAAAGGTGTCTAACCCATGTGAAAAGCAAAGTAGCCAGGTGGGTAGCGCTGCCTGCGAGGGAGTTCACAGAATCCTCTGTTATGCAGCAGCTCTAGAGCAGACCTGTGTTAGAAAATGACGATTACCGACTCCTTCAGGCCCACAGGGTTGTGCCTTCCTGCCTGCTTTGGGATGAAGGGAAACCCCTCCCTGGCCACCCACCCACCGATCATCTCCCTTAGAGCCCTGCGCTTGTCTGTGATGAGGCGATAATTGGCGATGCCCTAAATGCAGAGCGTTTACCTTTGGAGGTCCCGCTGCCTTTGAATTTCGCTTTCCTATTTCAATGAGTTGTGTGTTATTCCTTGAGTGTCACTCTTTAATAGGTTTCCTTTCACTTATTGAGAAGGTTTTCAATAAATCTGGTTTGCAGCATCCTGATGATTGCCAGGGCTGTCGTCACCCCACAAAGATGCCGTTTGCAGCCTGGCAGTCGCTGGTGTCATTTGCTGTCCCCTGCATAACTTCTTGTTGCCGTTTAAACTGCCCCAGTGTCGCGTGTTGTAGCTTTTTCCGTGTGTCACCATAAACATCCTACATGATCTAAACAGAGAAAAGGCCTCGAGGCATCTGAAATGTTTATTTCTGTGTGTTTGAAATGGGGCTGGTTTTGATTCCGCAGCATTTCGATTTGTGTGACCAGTGAATATCATACCAGGCTGTCAGGTTTGAAGCGTTGTGGGGTTTTTGCCTAGTGGAAAACATTCTTCTGATGGTCTCACTGGGATCTTTCTCTTCTCTAACCAGAGCCATCACCGTGGAGAACCAGCTGGTGATCCTGGGGACGTCGCTGGCTGATGCAGGAGGTTACTACGCCCAGGCAGTCAACGAGAAGAACGGCGAGAACAAGACCAGTCCCTTCATCCATCTCAGCGTGGCACGTGAGTATCCAGCCGGGGGGAACGTGCTGCACTGAGGCTGCTGCCCTGATAGCAACAGCCTCGCCAACAAAGGGTCGGGCCTTTAGAGGAGGTCAACGTTTCCTCCTTGGTTTGGAGCTCACGGAACTCCTGGTGCAAAGAGGGGCCTGAGAGAGGCGATGCCCTCCACAAATCACCCTCACAGCCCTTTGTCTGGCGGTTTGCTCTGTGCAAGGCAGGTACACGATGCTATCCCTCACTGTTTATTGTGAAGTTGTGATTATAATTTCTTTCTAATGCAGGTGTTTATAATGTGTTGTTTTCCATTGTGCCTAAGTAAACAAGCCATCCTTCTGAGTGCAAATTTATTTATGAATCCATTCCCCGTTTATGGCATTATTTTTACCTGGAATTATCTGAGAGTCCCAGGGAACATGCATTTCATTGTTATTACTTCTTATTTTACATTACACAGGTTGTATAAACACCACCACTGTAGAAACACTCCTGAGTGGGTTTTGCAGCGGAGCACTGAGGTCAGGGAGCTGGCTGCACACCGAGTCTGCCAAGGTGCACATTCAGCAGAAACATGCACGTGCAAACTCTTGTAAAGCATCCAGTAAACCTGTTTGTATGAAAAATTAATATTCTAAACACGTGGAATGGTTGGAATCCTTGTCTGAGGTGCTTGATAAAGGTGTTATTTATGTAGCAGCGGGAAGAGGGAGCGTGTGAGAGCTGTGGGAATGGGGAGGTTCTTCCTTTTCTTGCAGAGACAAAGGAGAGGTGATGGAGTAAATCACTGATGGCAGTGGCAGCCCTGATTTGGGCTTCTGGAAGGTGCAGGACTCAGCTCCAGATCAAGGGCATGATGAGATGCCCCATTTGATCTGGGACAATCCCTGTTGGCTCCTTTCCTTACAACAGCAAAACTTGGAAGTCTGAGTTTCTGGGCAGGAAACCTGGGAAATTGCTTCTGTAACTATATTTGTGTTTGTCAGAAGTTCATCTAGAACATTAGACCTGTGAAACATTTAATTCCTAAGAAAATGTGGGTTTTTTTGCTGAAATTCCTAATTGGATTCAAGGAAAGCCGTTCTTAGGCAGACATTGGAAGTGCTGGTAGCGGGGCTGGGATCGCTGGGGGCAGCAGCTGCGTGGTTCGAGAGGCAGCACAAGACACAAACCTCTGTTTTCTTGCAGACAAGTATCTAAACTAAATGAACTGCTCAGGGGTTCTGTGTGTATCTTTCTGAAGTGGAAATAATATTTCAAATCCACTTGTGAATTCTGGCTGTACTGTGGCGTGTAGATTGTAAACATTATTATTTCTGACAGTATGAAGAGGTTTGCTAACACTTTCGTAATTTCATTTTTAAAGCAAATTTGTGTTGTTTGTATTATGTGACCAATAGCATACTTCCCACTTTAATTTCATGTCTTAATTAATGCTAGGAATAGTCTGTGATCATGCATGCATAACAAGTGCTATGCAAAGCAGAAGGTAATATGGGCATATGGAAAAGAAAACACTCCAAAACGCTCGCAGACTTGATACCCTGAATGCAAAGTCTGCCTGGAATGTGGCAAATAGGAAAAATAAAACGGATACAAGAAAATGAAGGATGAGACAAGATGGAAAGGCAAAAATGGATTTGCTTTTAGAATTAATATCAGCCAATGAGGTTTGCAAATTGACACCTTGATATCCAGGGCTCTGTGTGTGTGTTGAAGGGAGGCGCTGGCTGGGAGGCATTGGAGTCTGTAAAGAAAATTGGATTAACGTGGTCCTTCTGAACTTTGATCTGGGGAGGAAACGGCGTGATACATTACAGAGGAATGAATAAACATTTTCGCTCCGGTAACAGAAAAAAATCAGGCAAAAAATATAATCTTGAAGCAATATGCCGAGAACGGTTGCAGCAAAATGACATATTTTGGAAGAGTAATAAAGAATTCAAGCAAGGGGTTGGAAACAGATTGTTAAAGGTAACACAGATGAGGGAGATACTGCGCTGACTTGTCACTGTCTGGATGTTAGGAGTGACGACGCTTGTAACTTTCCATTAGGACAGGTATAAAATTTAAGAGCGGTTTAATCAAAATCCAATAAACCCCAAGAAAAGCAGAATAGCCAATCTGTGTGCCAGTAGATTATATATTAATTATTGAGTACCACCTTGCTGCGTGACTCAGCCTTCCCACTGCCACGGTTATTGAGGGCAGGAGGAGCAAACCCCATGGATGATTCCCAGGGCAGCCATTCTCTGGGAGCAGCGTTAGAGATGCACAGCTCGTTATTCCTTGAAGGAGACCGGTGTCAGATTTGCTTCAGCCTGTAAGAAAAGCATATTTGCAGAATCATTCGAACAGCTGAGAGAGCTGTAAGCTGTCCTGTTCTGCTCCAAAGTACAAGACTGACAGCAGGAGAGAGGTCTGGCTGGGAGCTGAGCGGAGGATGAGTTACAGGGCCTTCTATTGCAGATTAAAGTCACTGTTGAGTTGTGGCTGAAGGTAAATGGAGCTTGAGCATCGTCTGGAAAATACACGGAACTGCCCTTCAATTAATAACTGTGTTTGATACGTGTGGTGTAAAAAGATTAGAGGATGTTGAACATGGTTCCAAAACACTCTAAAAGCCCCAATCACACGGAATTCTCTAGTGGGGCTCTGAGTATTAATAGTGAAGACATTCTGCTTCTTGTCAGTCTAAACTGCAGCTCAGCGAGTCCAGCTCTGCAGCCTCACTCCCACCCATTGCCCTGACTGCAAACATGGATTGGGAACAGCTCCCAGGAAATCCTGCAGGCCTGTCCAAGCTGCTCTGGCTGTGCTGGGTTTGCTTTTCCCCACGTTCTGAGCTTGGCCACAGGTGGGAAGTGAAGGCAGCAGAACGCCAGGGCTTGGGGAACGCTCAGCTTTGGGGACATTTGGGTGTTTCAGGCGCACGCCCAGTCCCCAACGTCAGCTCAGCCCTTGCACACCCTCGGTGCCAAGGCACTGAAGATTCATTTCCCAGCAGATCTGGTCACTCTTTGAGCAGATCCAAACACTGAGCAGAGTTTTTCCTTCCCAGCTGAGCCCCAGCTTGGCTGAACACCCGAGTTCTGTGTCCCTGCCCCAAACCCGCGTGTCTGAGTGGGACATGGTGTGAGGTCCACCCAGCTGTGCTTGAAAACCACGGTTGTTTCTTTCAAGTGGACTCGTTTGCCCTGATTGCAGGAGGATTAGATCATCTCAGAGGTGACAGGCTCTGGGGAAATAAAAATTATGTCCGACAGGCAGCATATTGGGAATAACGTCACATCTGAAATTAGTGTGAGATGTCATAAATTAGTCCTAAATTTAAAATGTCTTAAAATGACTTGAACTGTGTACTAAACTAATGAAAATCTTGCCACTTTTTTTCCCCCCCTCCCTCTTTTTAACCATATGTCAAAGCTTTCATGTAAATAACACAAAATTTTGGCTTGGAAAATCGGAAAGTCTGAAAGTCGAGAGTTTGGCAGTGGAAATAGTAACAACACTCACTTTGAGTTTTAATTCAAATTACTCACTCACTCCTTGTTGAGAACTCACTATTGCTGCTCGGGAGGGTTTCAGTATTCACTCCATTGCTGGAACTTCCTGACTTGGTTGGAGTGGTGTGAGGATTAATCTATCTCTGGGCTGGTGCAAGCTTTTGGGATGTAAATACTGCTTTCCAATAACAACAGCTGGAAAATCCTAAATGTTTTTTCCTGTTTCCATCCCTTGAGCAATAGGTTTGGTGATGGTATCGTAAATGGATCCTTAATTCTTTAGGCTTTTTCTTTCCTGTGCCCGTTCTCCCCCAGCCAGACGTGCCCTGCAGCACAGATGGTCAGCTCTGCTCCTAAGGATTGTGACTTCTCAGGGAATAAATTGACATTTTTTGATCTTACCGGTGTTGGCAGGGCACCTAAAGACTGAAGTGTTCATTCAAGTAAGGCCATCATAAACCCCTTATTTCCTTGAAAGCCGTTCTCAGTGTAACAGCTAAATATCTCCGATTCTGCCTCTAAACCCTTCTGGCTGTAGTGTGGAACTTAAAACCCAAACAAAATAACTCAAAAACCCAAATCTCCAAAAGTAATGACAAAAAACCCCACAAACCAAAAACCCCCAGAAACACCCAAACAAACAAAACAAAATCAGTCCGTGGTACTTTGCTGTTGGCTGTGCCGCTTTTGCATGAAGGTTTTTTGTGGGGAAAGGGGGAACAGGGATGTTTAGAGCTTCTTAATGAAACCATGAGGGATTTTGGTATCTAAGTCAAGAGTTTAAATGGGTCTATTAGAAAGGGGGGGAAAAGAAAGAGGGAATAAAAGGAAGATTCATAGGGAGGTTTTTATTGCTGTGAGGAGTTGGCTGAGCTATTCCCTGCAGGATACTCAGTCCGTGTCCTTCCACTTTATGATGTGACACCGCAACCGGGCTCTGGAGCCACTTGGGATCAAGTTGGCCAAGCCCTGGTGAGATATTTCCATCGCTGACTTCAGGGCAGGGCTTTATGTGAGCACCTCTGGCCCACTCCTGGAAACTTTTAACGGTGTTTGGCTTTTCCTGAGTCAGGCTGAAGCGTTCTGTGAAAAATGTGCTCCTCGCTAAATGATTTCAGCGCTGCTGGGCGGGAGCTGGGGGTGTGTAAGCCGTTGTGACAGTTTAGATGCTCCTGCCTCAATTGGTTTTGCGGCGCTAATCGTCCGGAACCGCGATTCGGGGCCTTGCTCCTGCACCTCCTCGTTAAGCTGTGAAATATTGAGATGCATGTCGCCGCCGTGGGTTTATTAGTAAATTAGATAGTCCCCAGACCTACTGGTGACACCGGGAGATACAGAGAGTTCTGCAGCCCGATGTCATTTTCTGATGCAGGCCTTGTGAAAACAGAAAACAAGATTGATGAAAATTTTAAAAACCTTGCCAGCCAGCATTTCTGAAGAGTCAAAGATAATAAAGCCAATTATCATTTAACGAAGATAAATTTTTCCCTTGGGCACTGGCAATGCTTAAGAAAAAAAAAATAGTAGGGAAAGAAGAAAGTTGGGGACTGAAAATTAAACTCCTGGCTTGGTTGCATCTCAATTAATTTAAAGTATGAGGGTGTCATGTTGTTCTGCCCAGCTTCCACTTGCGACCAGAAGAATTTTATTCTGTTATGGCGGACATTGACATCAGGCTAAACAGACCCTGTTTGTCTCTGCTTGGTGCCTGTTTTGTTCTTCAACTTAATGTATCAAGACATAAATTTTACAGAAGGCAAAAGTCCCATTTCGGGCTCGCAGGGACTGAATTTACCTCAAAGTTCTTGTTTGCTTGGTTTTCCGCTATAAAGGAAAGCTCTGGTGATTGCCCAGGACATTTAGGTCACTCTTGGTGTCTGCAGGAATGAAATATCCTTTCTGATGTCAGGAAGGAAAGAGGGAGGTGGGGGCAAAGTGCCCCCTCACCTGTCGGTGTGCCCGTGAGGCTGCTCCTGTGACATCCTCCTGTCAGGTGTGGGGAGAAGCTGAGCCTTCAGAAGCTTCTGAGCGGACATTTTCCTCTCTGGGAGCGAGCATTTTCCTAACATGATTTTTCATATTAACCACCAGGGTTCCTTCAAGTCAGCAGATGCTGAGGATCCTTCCTGGATATGTTTGAAGCACAAACGGCATGAATTTTTCATACCAGTCGCAGCTTTCAGGTGTAGGCAGGAAAAAGGAAAGAAGGAACGGGCTGGCACCCCCAGGGAACGGATATTTCTATTCTGACGTCAAATCCTATAGACTTGTCAAACTGGCTTTGGCTCATGCCAAGAGAATTGACTTTTCAGCCTCTCTTGGTCAGTGCTGTGCTGGTGAATTTAGTGCTTCTGTTTTACTTTTTGGTGTTATTTTGATGGGGGAAAAAGAAGGAATACGGGGTGAGATGGAATTGCATTTCTGTGCCGTGGCTGTGCCCGGTTGCTTGAGGCGGTGACCAAACGCTGGGGAGGCCCAGCAGAGCAGAGCTGGTTTCAGTCACTCTTTGTAAGGATCACGTTTCTCTCCCCCTTCCTCAAAGGTTTTGCTCTTTGTCCAGCAGGATTCTCAGGAAGGATCTCATGGTGGGGTTCCATGGGTAGATGGGAGCCTCTGGCTTTGAGTGACATTTAACATTTGAGCGACACTCAGCAATTCTGTAGCAAAATGTTCATTTGAAGGGAGTGCTTGGGGTCTAACACTAAACCCCAAGGACTCGTTCTGGGTAAAAGCCATCTTTAAAACCCTAGTCAAACGCTGTCAAAGTGCTTTTTCTGCTGTTGTTACTTTGTACTCAAGGACATTTATTTTTAAATGGGGATCTTTTTCCTTATTATCTCGAGAACAGAGTGCAACTTAACCCTGTATTTGAGATGTGTGCACGTGTTTAAGTCAAACACATTTTAATAACAAAAACAGCTCTAAGAAAAAGCACTAAATTGAGTTAAAGATTTGGAGTTGATCTATTGGAACAAATGTTACTTTAAGCTTTATCCAGAGCTGGGAATTTTGGTGGAGGCTGATATCCTCAGTGCTTTACCCTATTATCTGCTGCAAAAAGTGACACTGTTCTGCAGTGGAGACTGATTTTATATGCATTACAAAGAAGTAGCAGATGATGTTCAGCATTTATCAGCCTTCTTGGATTCCAAATTTCATTGTTAGGTTTTTCTAAAGCCTCAGCCAGGTCTCTTCCATAATTCTCAACCTTTCTCCTCCTTAAAGGAGAACTTTGCTCACTTTTAACTGTAGTGATAGAGAGGGAAACCTGTGGTAAAAATGATAGATTGCTAAACTGCAGGAATAATAAAGGTGAGCCAAGAAACCTTTGTGGCAGCTCAAGCTGGGGTTTTTTGGGTTTTCTGAACATTCTATCAGCGCTCTTCCTGATAAATACCAGCAATATTGGTTGGTCTCCAGTTTCACCTTCCTCTGGACTATTTTTATGGAACTTATTGCCACTCAGGGTGCATCTGCTGCAGCCTCCGCCACAGGCAAGCAGGGTCTCCTCTGCTGGCAGCTTTTGGCGTGGAAAGATGAGAAAATGAACTTTCTGTAAGATTATTTCAGTCTCACTGTTAAAGAGAACGCAATCAGCCAAAATCAGCATAAAACCTATTCGGATATCTGGCACTTAATTTTCATCATATCGCATCAACAAACGTAATGAAGCTTTAAATATGTGGTTTATGGGGAGAATGGTTATTTCCTGTTCTCCCAAGTGCAGCAGAACAGCCCTGTTGTTATGGGGACTCCTCAGTGGCTGGTGGAGCTGCAGAGCTGCGCCCGAGCCCAGCGTCTGCTCCCTCAGCAGATGCACATCCATTATGCATGGAGCTCTGAGGAAATGGCAAATGCTGAGGTTTCTATAATCAAACTTCTGATTTGAACTTGGCTTCTTGTTGCACTTGTCTGCTTAGGGGGTGTGGGGGGTTCCAGTGTCTGCGAGGGATCTGGAATGCACACACACACCCCGGCTCCAGACCCCGCGTTGTCTCCTCAAGCCTTTATTTATATCTGACACAAGCAATTAATCTCTCCCTATCTCTAATCACTTTTGCTATTACATTCATCGGCGTGATTTGTATCCTATCTCTGTCGCTGCTCCGTAATTGATATGTGGAGATAAGGGATTCTTAGAGGACACAAACACGGAAAAGGGAAAATTGAATTTACCTTGTGATCGTTTTATGAAATGTGACACCCATCAATTATACATGCCATCCAGGAAAATGCCATCTTGAACAAACCGCGATGATTTGTTGGAAGATGGCAGAAGAGAAATGCCAGAAAACTTTTCCAGACAGAAAAGTATTGCAACAAGACAGGCTTTTCAATCTCATTGGTCCACCTACAGTGGTTTTAAATAATACTGCAGGATTTACAAAGGAAGTAACGTTTTTGATCCGTGTTTTTCTCCAGTCAGTGTTGTACTAATGCTTCAGAGTGGAGTAAGATGAAAGGGAGCTGTTGAAATAAACATTGTTTTGATCAGACATAAAAAGATGATGTTGGTTACCCGGGATTGAATCATCTTTCACGGGCGGAAATGGTAACATTGATAGCATAATCCAATTCCAATTTAACCGCTTTCTATCATGAACATACTTCTATTTAGATTCTCTTCTCCCTTTCAGTGCGGTGATAAGTGAACTAATTCTCTCCCTCTCGTGGAAGTGCTTTGTGCTCATGATTAGTTCTAATTGTTGGCATGAGAGTAGTAGCTCCTGTCCATACTTGGAAGTTTAAGCGCTACTGTGGGATCTTGGAAAAGCTTTTTAACGCGTGCTGATAATGCCATAAAAACGAGTGTGTAGATGAATAATAGAATAACAGTAATAGAAATCATAAAACTGAGAAGATTTAAGTCGAACAACACTCGGTGCTGGCAGCTCCCCGGGCCTGGCAGCCTGGCACACAGGCTTTTCCCTGGGACCATTGATTCCTTCATCCTTCCCACCCCAGCTCCAGCTGCGCTGTCTGAACACTCCCGGAGCACGGAGAAGCCCAGAGATTTGCAGACATTTGTGAGGGAGGGGCTTTGCATTTTGGTTCCTGGAAGGCTCAGAACGCTGCAGCTTTAGGAGGAGCAGCTCCTGGAGACTGGGGTATCACTTTACCCCTTTTGAACGTGAACTCCCGGGGTCTCCTAAGTCCCTCTCTGCTGTGCCAAACTCCTGGAGTTTTCCAAAGAGCTGACTTGGAGCATTTTGCTTTGATTCCCATCTTTACACAGTTGGATGTATCTAAAGTATAATTCTCGTTTATTTTAAGTTGCCAAACCCTTCTGAAGGTGCTTTTTGCTAAGAAGGGAAGAGCCTGTAACTTACTGAAGCAAGCTTGAGCTTAAATATGCTACTTTAAGGGAAAACAACCAACCCCATTTAAAGAAAAACATCCAGGAATTGGACTTTGACGATCCTTGTGGGTTTCTTTCTTCTCAGGCTAATCAATGATTCTCTGATCTGTGGCTGTGACAGCTCTGTCCTGGTCTGCAGCGGGATCAGTTGTCCTGGCTGGTCCGGGAGTGAGAGTGAAGAGATCCCGAGCTCTTGCTTAGGAAAACAGTGACAAATGTTTTATTTCCTATGAACCAGATAAATTTGCAGCATTTAGTGTTCTTTGGGGTTTTTTAGTCATAGGAGAAGGACTCTTCTTGGAAAAGGAACTATCTGATAGTCTTCTTTAAACTGTCGTGTTAGGCAAGCTTGAAATGTCTTTCAAATATAATATAGATAATAAAATATCGATTAGGACTGGTAAATATGGTCCAAACAGATGTTAAGAAGAGTGTGGTCTGCACTGAGTTACTGCAGAAGCCTAAATCTATCCAAGAGATCCTTGCACGTGCCAAAGGTCTGCGTGGCACAGCTGCCCTCGCAGCGTCTCCACAAAAGCTCATTTTCACCCCCAGCTCTCGCAGACATGTGGCTGCTCGAGGGTTATCATTTTTAAAGCCCTTCATATTAAAGATGTTTTTAATTTCTTCTCAATATACATCATAAAACGGGAGAACTGAATAAGAATGGAAAAGCCTCGGCTGTCTGTCTCATCCTTCTGCCAGAGAGACGTGATTTGTCCCAGTAATTGTGGGAGCGCAGACAACAGCCTGGGCATGGGGAAAATGGAAAAACAATGATTGCAACTGCAACCCAAGCACGGGAGAGGCAGGACAGGCAGGACTCGAGGTCATCTGTACAGGCATCAATGTTCTTTTGGGTTTTAGTAAGGATTCGCTATGAATTTTAAAGTAATTTGGAATAATTGGTCCTTCCTACCCCATTTGTGAGAGGCAGAGAAACTCGGAGCTGGCCCTAACCTGGGTCGCTTCACCTGATGTGTGCAAGAGCTGCATTGATTTCCTGTCCCCTTGGCTGCACCGGGGGAGCTGGAAATTGCCCAGGCTGGATGTTTGTTATCCTTTGGTCCTGTCCTGCTCCGTTCCACACCTTCTTGTGTGCAGCTGGGCAGTGCTTTACACATCGGAGTCATCCAAAATTTCATTTTTTTCCCCCCTGTGTTATAAGGTGATGGAAACGCTGCTTTCTTTTCACGTGCAAACTTTTGTCTGCACTTTCAAGCCCGTAAAAAGGCAGAGTTTGGGATTATGGATTGTTTTGGAGGGTGGATAAATCATTGTAGCTGTGGAATGTGGGAACTCCGCTGCGGCTCCTCCAACACTGGAGAACAGCATTGTTAAATAGCGTGTCTTGGAAGCTCTCGGTGACAAAAATGGAGCACAGCAACCAGGAAAATGCACACAATGTCCTGGTCTCCAAGGCCCTATTTGTGCAAAATCGTTTCTAAATTCTGTCCAGCTCAGTTTGCTGTGAAATATCTCCACAGGATGAGGCCAAGTAGATTCTGCTGTTTGTGTGGAGGGAAAATGCTGCAGTGGAAAATGGGGTGGATAAAGAAGGGAAAACACAGTGGTTGTGTCTGCTGGGTCTTTTTATTCCCCGCTCATTCCTTACGCACTAAGGAGGGATAAAAACAAAATTTTGCTTTTTCACTCCATGTGGCTGCGCTTTGATCTGCTCGTAAACCGGACTTAGCAAAGACTCGGTGAAGGCTTAAAAAGCCAGCGGTGTTGTGCCTGCTGCAGATGCCGGGGAAGGAGCTGCAAATCCTGCGCTGCCTTCAGCCATCCTTGTGGATTTCTCAGGAATCTGTGAGCGATACTGTCAGAGCTATTAAAGAAAGTAATTGCTAGTGAGTGATTAAATTGCAGATGGCCTTTTCAAGGTGATTATGAATATTAAATCAAGTCAGTAAAAGCTGGCTAAAAAGGCCCATGAAACCCAAAAGTGAATGTGCTGGCGATAATGGCACGAGAAGAGGCTCTTGCAGGAATGCCGCGCTCATCCGACCCCAGCGCATCCACCCAGCCAGAGAAACCCCAGCAAGGAGGAGAATTCGAGTGGGTGTGTTGGATTAAAGCAGCTGGAACTAAACATCTCTGGTTTTAGGCTGTGAATTCCCCTGTGCAGGGAGCTCAGAGCATCTCGCTGCTCTTCCATGCAGGGCTTGACCCAGGTCCCTGGCTGCTGTCACTGAGCGGTGCTGGCTCTGCAGAGTCCCCGTGCCAGGCAGTGCCGTGTCATTCCCAGGCATCTTTTCCTGTTCTTCCCCACTTTTCAGCGATTATGACAAATGTTTCTTTACCACATCGCCCTGGAACAAGGCCAAGAAGTGCTGTAAAGTGACTTAATTTCATTTGGTGATCTTCATCTCGCCAAGCAAAGGTTATATGAGAGTTCTTTCTTTTTTTTTTAGCTGAAAAACCTAAGGTTCATTTTGTTCCGTGATTTAAACTGGAAACTTCGGATAAAGCAAACAGAGATAAAGAAAACGGAAAAATAAATGTCTTCATTTTGAGCCCTGCTGACTTAATTTTAATGCAAGAGCAGGGTGCTTTCACATATGTCTAAATAGCTTGTGAACTTGGGCCTGGGGGTTGGTTTCTTGTGCATTTTGTGCTGATGGACTCATCACTTTGGGGCAAATTTCACGCTTTCAAACAGAATTTGGTGTGGTATCTTATACTTCACCTTATTATTATTGTATTGATCTCCAGCAGCATGCTGACCTATCTAATCTGCTCTTAAACTGTAAAACACCACGGGACTGAGCCTGAAGATTTATATAAATGTGCTTTGCAGTTTTTATTTATTATCTTTGGTGCAACATGGATCATTTGTTTAATCATTTGAGGAGCACTTTCCCCTTCAGACAATATTTCTGCTCACCTGAATTTTGCGGCCATTGTAATGTCAGTGGTTTTGTTACGTATTGATTCTTCATCTAAATTAATATTCTTTCACTAATGGGTATTCCCTTGGTAAATTTGAGAGAATTCTGCTCATTCCTCTGCAATAACACTGATTTTTAACCATACTGGCTTAGGAACTGGTCTGTGACCTCCATGACAAACATGTGTACCTGGCCAATATTTTAAAATTTTTTGTACCATGCAAGTATTTTGAAAGTTTTTGTAAAACTTGTTCAACTTGATTGCTTGTCCATGCAGCAGGTGTGTTTTGAAGGGAGAGGAGGTTTAACCGGATTTTCAACACTTCCTTTAACTGTGGAGAGACAAGACATGCAGATAGCCAGTGCCCAAGGTGTTCTGGGGAATTAAAAATTAGGAGGATTTTTTTCTACTGAACGAAGCAACGAATCAGAGTAAGGCAATATTCTGCTTTTCCACTCTCAAGGTGACGTGTAAATTTTAACTCTTCTCTGAGTTTTAACTCTTCGAGAAGTGTCCTGTACAAAATGCAAGCACAGCCGAGGGGTCAGGCTGCTTAATATTGAAAGCATCTTAATGGAGTTTGGATTAACAGTTGCCACTTGCTTTTGGGGAAGGATATTGATCCCTTTTCCATGTGATTGATGGGGTGTGTTTTACCTCAGAGGGCCTGGGGTGCTTTCACAAGTGGAGCTGTGGGCCGTGGCAGCAGCAAACAGAGCCGGGCTCTGGAGGAGGTGAGGAGAGGACGACTCCGATGGGATTGTGGCCGACAGCTCCGTGTGTCCCCTGCACAGCAGGGGGATTGGCACCTCGCAGGCTATTGGGGTGAAATATGGGATCTGGCAGATCTTTTAGGATTTGGGAACTCATCTGAGTTGCATGATGCAGAATTCATTTTGCACAAACAAGGCCGGGGTGCGTTTTTTGTGCATTTCTGTTGCATCTCATAACAGTATCACTGCAGTCAGCTGGGCTGCTTGAGGAGGGCTGCTTTTGATGATTTAAAGGTGGAGGAAGGAGTGGAATTCTTAAAATTCACAGATAAATCTTTTTTTACAAGGTTGTTACAAATGTTTTCGGAGGGTGTTTGTAATGGAGCAGTGACAGACCTCTAATTAGCGTGGCAGCGTGAGGCCGTGGCAGCTGCAGAGGGCTGAGGGAGCGCTGTTTCTCTCGCCTTTATGGCTGGCAGATGCAGGTGGATCGTGTTTCCCTTGGTTCATTCTCTCGCTGCACGCACAAGAGGAGGTGTTTTTAATTTTGTCAAAATATTTCCAAGTCGCGAGACTTAAAACACACAAGTTACGGCTTTACTGTGAATAATGACCAAGCTGTTTTCCTGCAGCCTTGGGTTCTTTAAGGCAGCTTCCTTTCAGAACTGGATTTTGCTGCTTTTAAAGCAATAAAGTTATTTTCTGTGTGTTTCAAGGGGGGTTTATGAAGTCAGCTGACTTGCAGTTTTTAAAAGACTGGGTTTTAACGAGTCCACATTCGGTTTGCGTGACTCAGGTACTCGATTTCAGTTTCGCTTCACAATGTCACAAACAACTTTGATGACTTTTTGGTATCTTAATGCCATATTTGCAGATGCTTCACGGCCCAGCACAGCAGCGGAACGGGGAGCACAAACCTCATTTGTGTGTTAATGCTGGAGGTGGCGTGTTTGTCATAAATCCCGATCCTTACCCGAGTGCTATTCTTTAAATATTCATCAGAAACAAATGTGAATTACCTGAGTAACATGTGTGGTGTAAAAGTTTGTCAGCTGCATCTTTTAATACGAATTTTCCAAAGTGAATTTAACCTTTATGGTGAGGCAGGAAGGTGAGTGATCTGTCGAGAGTTCTGTCCATGAGTGCAAACACCAGCCCTGACTGTGCTGCCCACCCTGCTGGCTCCAGAGGAAATGGGCCCTGGAAAAACACTGGAAAAACCCTGGAAAATCACTGGCCTGTAGTGCAAACCTCAGTAATCCAGCTCGCTTTAGCATCCAGTTGTGTTGGTCAGACACAGCTATTACAAAAACAAGGGGGAACTCAGTTTTTATGGCCAGCGTGTGTTGTAAAAAGCCGGATGTTTTGTGAACTCTGTCAGCTTTTGAAAAATAGGACAGAAGCCCCTCTTTTTCTCTTTTTTAAGGGCACAGTGGTGTGTTTAAGTGGTCTCCATGTCCTCCAGCGTAGTGAGCCTGTGGTTAGGCTGAGACAAAGGTGAGCGGGATGGAAAGATCAATGCTGGGTGAAGGGAGAAATCAAAGTTTTCTGCTGCTCACTGTGACTTCTGCAAATTCAGCACTGGGAGGGAGGGGCTTCTCTTGCAGCCAGAGTTGTTCCTTTTGATGAGCCCTAAGAGCAATGTAAGATCTCCCTGCTTTTCATCCTTGATCACCAAGAGAACTTTAAAATCTCTGTTTCTGAAGGAAATCCTGCGTAGCAGTCTCTGGAAACGTGCAAAGCTCACCAGAACTGCATGATAGGGAATGTAAAATCTCAGGGAAATGTGGGGATGCTGATGGAGGGAAGGAGTGCACTGAATCAGAAAAACACATCTGGCTCGGAGTGCATTGCTTCCATCGGGCTGTAGATCACAGTTTTATGAGCTTGCAGAAGATGGGGACAGTTCTATTTTTTAGTTATTTTTTTTCCCCCCTCAAGATTGTATCATTGCAATCCATTCAAAAATTGCAAAGTAAGCTTAAGGAGGAATAAGAATCCTCTGCGAGTCACAGCAGGTTATATTGCAGGCAATTCTCATTTTGCCGTTTTCCCCTGAATTTGTCAAACAGTGAATTTTGAAACAACATAACCAAGTTGTTTATGCAGTTAAGGATTTATGGGAATGTGATTCTCATTCACAAGGGGAGCGTGTGTGCGTTTGAATTCCTTTTTACAATATGCCACCATGATCCCGAAGTAATTCAGAGATTGATTTGTAAAACATTCTGAATCAATTAAGGCTTTAATCAGCAAGTGGCAAACTTCAGATGGCTCGTGGACTAATTTTACCATCTCCCATCAACATGAACCTAAGCTGGAAAAAGAAAACAATTAAGAGGATGTAATTATCTGTCCTGATTACTGAATTAGAGGAGTTTGTGTTTATTCCATTGCTATGCAAAGGGAGAAATCTGCTTTGAAAAACAATTTGAGGCAGCTCCTAAATTGCCAAGGGGTTGCAGGGTGCAGCGTAGATGTTTGCTGGGCCAGTTTTGGAAGAGGTTTGTAATCCCCAGCTGTCAAACGACTTCTGGCTGTGCAGCTCTGGAGGCTGCTGCCCCACAGCTGTGCGCTGCACCCCGCGAGTCCCAGGGCTGAGAGGATTTTTCCTCCCTCTGCTTAAAATTAGTTTGGATTTTTGCGGCAGTTTCATCTCCAGCCACTTGTCCTAGCACATCTCATGTCCTTATATCTGGTGATCAAAAAAAAAAACCTTCCTAGAAGGCAGGAATTGATGTTTAAGTTCCCACATGAGAGCAAACTTTGCAGGAAGCAGGGGTGGAAGAGCATCCCTGCGTGATCACATGGGCTCCTTACCCTCGGGTTGTCCCAAGCAGAGATACTTTGAGTTACTGGTGTTTTGCTTGACATCAAACGAGATAAAACTATGGAAATACTGCAAACTATTACATAATTCTTTCCCGAACCAGACTTTCAGATTTGGTCGGATTTTTATTTTCAGCTTAGCAGGGAGATAAACACAGATTTGTGATAGACCTTTAGTTGCCCTTTAATATTGTCCCAGCTGTGATCAGAATCCACAAATTGCATAAAACCTCTCATAAACCCCCAGCTTACAACACTAGCGTAATTTCTCTTGGAATATTTAGCAGAATGTTAATCCTGACATATTTAGCTGCCATGCTGAAGGATTGTTGCTGCATCCTGTGCAAAGTTTAGAATAAATGCCCAGAACTCCAGTGAGTTATAGGTCAATTAGAGTAATTGGAAGGAAAAATAAACAAGAAACCTTAGTAGTATCCAGCAGAAGCAATGCCTTTATTTTTTATTAATGAGCAGTAAACAAGCCTGTCTCCAATCACTGACTTTGAAAAATGCGCCATATAACTTACTCCTATAAATGGTATCATTTCTGTGTAGTATATGTGTCTCTGGGTAGCACTGGCTTTATTAAATACTGTTGAACAGAATTTTCAGTTGAATGAGATTAAAACTGTCATGTTAAGAAAAATGAACTTTATTTAAGCAGCGAGAGATAAAGCTGCCTCATCACAGAATCGCAGAACGGTTTGGGATAGAAAGGACCTTAAAGATCACCCAGTCCCACCCCCTGCCGTGGCAGGGACGCTTCCACTGTCCCAGGGTGCTCCAAGCTCTGTCCAGCCTGGCCTTGGACACTGCCAGGGATCCAGGGGCAGCCACAGCTGCTCTTGGCACCCCGTGCCAGGGCCTCCCCACCCTCACAGGGAAGAATTTCTTGGTTTTTTGGAAGGACTGAGCGAGTTCCAGGCCATAACCTGGTTTGGCTCCACGGTGCAGATGGGTTCCCAGCCCCCTCAGCAGCCTGGGCGTTGCTGTGGGTTTGTCAGGAATACCCAGGACAGTTCTGAAGTGTTGTGATTTACCGTGAGGAGAGGTTTGGCTGTGCTCTGCCTGTAGTAACATTCTTATTTCAGTGTCACCCAAAGTCCCTGTGAGGTGTTGCACTTTTAGGATAAATATTTGAGAGGATCTGTTCTGTGAAGAAGGGAATTCACGTTATCCTAGCAGTTTTCCATGGAGATCCTTAACACAGGAAATACAGGGTTTGGGGGATCTTATTTCTAAAGAAATCCATCTCCAGGGATGTATCCATCGTGGGTTCCTTTGGGTTGCTGACCTGAAACTCTTACTGATCACAACTATCTTGAAAACACTCCAAAAATTCCTCCACCTCTTCATAACTATCGTTTCTTGTAGAAATAATTTCTTCAGGAATTATTGATGGGAAAGATCTGTGTGAGCAGGGTGGCTGAGGCGTGGAAGGGGAGGGAGGAATGTCCCGAGCACACAGTGCAAGGAAGGGGGTAAATTGCAGTAGACGGTGAACTGGGGGAAAGGAGGGATCTTCTGCCAGGGCCAGCATCCGGCCCTGTGTGAATGGGCAGCAGCATCTCAGAGAAATGTCATCGAGAGGGATGAGGGTTCCTCAGAGAAAGCAGCTTTGAAAGGCCACTTTCCCAACAGCTGGGGGAAAGGACAGCCTGCAGTCAGCCTGCTCCTCTGGTAACCAAAGGGCAAATAAATGTGAAATCTGATTTACCCCTGAGACAACGAGCAGATTATTGAGAATGGGGACTTCATTCCGAGCTGCTGCCTCTCCTGGTGAAATCCTATTGGCAGGACATGTTTTTGCTCACCAGCATTTGCCAGGGTTGCTTTATTTACCAGCTGGGTCACGATGTATGCGAGCAGACATCTTGTCTGCAGGAAACCCAGATGGGCCCCCTTCCCTCTCCTTTCTTCTCCCACTGGATGCAAAGGTCAGAAGTAAAGCAGCAACAGGAATTCTTGCTGCCAGCACAAGATGCTCTTGCCTATGCCTGCATCAGGACCAGAGACTTTAATTTCCTTTACACTGCACTGAGGTTAGACTCGTGGAAAGGTCACTCTGTGCAATAGGGTTTGTTCTGCCGTTTGTTTTCTTTATTGAAAACAGCCTCTTGCCTGAGAACAAGGTTGTTTTCCCTGCTATTTCCCTCTTCTTAAGTTGCTTTTGAAAGGTGTTTCATTACTTGCTAAGCTCCAAAGTGATTTTTCTGGTGGTGATAATATCAACTTGCAAAACCTTTGAGCTGGGAGTGTTTTTATCTCGGAACTCCAGTGGTGCTTGTTGCATAAAGAGATGGTGACATTTGGGAGTGACCCCGTCTTTATTAACTCAGGCTTTGAGACAACCCTGGAATTATCCTGATATCTTCTGTCAGCTCCCCAGACTCCAGGGATAAACTGGAGACCATTCTCATCTGACAACTTTCTTTGGAAAATCAAATCCTTTCTTTAATTAACTGATGTTAAAAAGTAAAATTTAAATCTTTCACTTCCAGTTGGCTCAGATTTTTGGCTTCAAAAATGCACAGGTGAAGAGCTCTATTCTAAAATGGATCAAACTTCCTTGCTCATAACTGTGAGAACTTCTGTAGAGAAGCAGGTGTTGCTGAAATGCTGTCTCCTCTCCTTGGCATTCATTCCCATGCTTGGTCAACCAGTGAGCAGACATTGGCTGGATATCCCATAATTGTTAAAGAAACCTCACTGTCCACCTGTGCAGGGGAAGATGCTGAGGCCAGAGAGTTTTCTGAAAAGGTTTGAGGTGAGAGACCAGAAACTCTCCTTAGAAACAGGCATAGGAACATGTGTCTGGCAGGTCTCCCTCCTCCATGTTTTCTCACCCCCAAAACATGGCATTTTTTTGTTTTGTTTTGGTTTTTTTTTTTTTTTGTGCTTTGATTGGACTTTATTTTCAAGGTGAAGATATTTTTCAAGGTACAATGTACAGGTTGATTAAGAAGAAAAAGCAGAAATAAAAGCAATTCAACATTGGTGTTTTCATGCACCTGAGGAAAGGCTGGGACCAACAGAATGTGACAGCTTTAGGATTAAGGATGAGTCGGGGTTTTGGATGATAGAGTTCTCCGGGCAGGCGTGGGAGGATTTTGTTAGATATTGGTCTTATTATGTAATTCACTAAATGTGTTTATAGCTCCAGATGGCTGGATTTAAAAATAAAATTAATAAATTATCTTCAAACACTTTTAGAGTTTCCTGTGTATAGCCAGGTATATCCAGAGCATTACATAGAGAAGTATTTATGGGCTGCTGTGAAAGGAAATAAATTTATTTTAAAGATTCTCTCTGCTTGATAAAACACTGCAGAAGAGTCCACAGGAATTGTCAAATATTTTGGATGTTTTTGTAGAAAGGAGCTTATTTGGGACTGAGTGATATTCTTGGGTTTCTGCTTCCTGATATCAAAGTAAAATAACCTGGGAACTGTATCTGGCAGGGGAAATGTGGCCTTGTATTAAAGTGATGTCTGGTGGCGTGAGGGAGCCTTGTTATGAGGATCAGTTTGGCTCAGGGATCGTTTTGTTCAAAGTTAGAACCCATCCATGTTTGATATTTTTTATGCTGCAATAAATATGGGCTGCTGGGGAGAAGCCTGAACGCTCTCCTCATGCCACCCAGCTTGAAAATAATTTAAATAGAATATAACAATGGCTCTGTGTGCTCCGAAGGGAACAAAGACAGATTTCTCTCTCCCACTTCATTCCACGGGTGGCACTTCCTCTCTTCCTCCTGTGGGCCAATATTCCTTAATTAAATAAAGGCCCATTCAACTCTTTCTTTCAAATCAAATGTCCATAAATGAGAGATTTGTCTGTGTAAGACGCAAACGCAAAACCCTGATCGGAGCTGACGATAACCCCGGCCGAAGTTCTGAGCAGAGCAACCCTTTGTGCCCACACTGGGACGGGTGCTCTGACTCCTGTGACTCCCACCCAGCCACTTCCTGCTCTCCCGGCGTGGCTTTTCCTGGGGCTGTGCAATTATTCCCCTCGTTTTCCTGTGCCTCTGCCGGGGTGTCAGGCTCTGGAAGCAGGGACAGAGGGGGGGACGAGCGTGGCGGGCACGTGTTGGGGCCGTGCTCCACTCCAGGCTCCGGGGCAGCTCTCTGGGTGTCTCTACAGCAGGAGGGGACCTTGTGTCCCCCGAGTGACCTTTCAGTGCCACTCCGGCCCTGCTCACGCCAGTGGCCAGGCTTTGTCCCTGTGTCCGGCCATGGGTTTTGCACCATCTCCCATTGTTGGAGGTTAATGCAGTGTGTTCCTCCCTTCCTCCCCTCCCCTGGCTTAAACAAACTCCGCCAGGCCCAAAGGGCTCCTCTTGCTTTTAGGAAGTTGCAGCCTGAGCTGGAGCAGAGCGGTGATCTGATTAAAGTGATTAAAACCATATACAGAATGCATAATTAACCTCTGCCCCGGCTGTCACGGGGAGCCGATGCTGGCGCTGATGCCGGCTCTCTCCATGGCAGCAGGCGTATGCTCCGTGGCTATTTTATTTTAGGGTTGTTTTTTTTTTTTTCCTGGAGAACTTTAATCGCTTGAGATAAAGAGCCAGGAGAGAGAGATCAGGGCTGTATTAATCCTCTCAATGGCTTTATAATTTCCCCACTATTCTGCTGCTGGTAATCAAGAAAAATAATGCTGCCTTAATCCTGGACGCCAAGGTCAGTCATCCCTGAGCCTTTTGATAGGAAGGATGTCATTACGGAAAGATTTTTAATGAACGTAATTTTCCTTGCCTACTGGGGGACTGGCAATATGGACGTGATTTCTTATTCCTGGTGGAAGAATATTTCTTGGCTGGAGCAGTAATCGTCTGATTTTGATCATTGCCTACCAGCTGGCTGGGGCAGCAGGACAGACAGCAGCGGTTTGGGAAGGTGCTGGGGGCTGGGGGTGTCCCCAGCCAGCCAGGGCTTGGCCACAGCACCAGAGGCGGTTCCTGGGGTCTGCAGGTGAGCAGAGGGCAGGAGGATTGAACAATTCCTGGAGAGAACATCTGCCCATCCTCACTGGGTCTGGCCTTGCCAGACAGAGGCACAAACTGAAGTCTGGAATGTTTTCTAGTGGGACATCAACCTGCCACAGTTTTAGTTCTTAAAAAAAACTCCCTCAAACGTCAAAAGTTTTCTGTTTCTGAGCTGAGGTGAAGAAGTTTTTCAGCCATTTCCTGAAGGCTGAGGTTCGGAACGCCTCACGAAGGCGCCGCTGTAAATAAGGCCGCTCCCATCACGTTTAACTTAATTCTGCAGAGCTTTCCAGGTTGGAGATGGTGAGAGATGACAGCCCTGTCGCCGAGGCTGAGGGCTGGGAGCGCCAAAAAGGCCGAGCTGCCACACGCACAAAAGCCGATGGTAATGGTGGGCCCATCCCGTGAGGAAACGGCTCAGCCGCGTTTGTGTTCGGAGAAAAAAGTGTGAGGGAACGTTCAGGTTTGTCCCCACAGCCAAGGTTTGGGTTAATCCTGGGAGATTATTCTGTGTTCTTGCTTCTCACATTCACGGTTGATAACATCTGAGGGCTGTGGAATGTGCAGAGGGTATTAACACTTCTGCCTTGTGCGGAACAAACCTTTTCTTCTGGAAGCCTCTGTGAGGAATTGCTAATCTTTGACTCTGTTTTTTGGCTGTGCTGCAATCCATAGCATCCAAACCACGAAGGCTCCTATTTATTTAAAGTCATGGGGAGTTCAGAAATAACAAACAGAAAGCAAACGCCGTTGGATGCTGTGTTTGATACAGATTGAGAATGCCAGTCCTTCCTCATCGCTGATTTCTTACAGAAAAATAGTAAATGCAACTTAAATGCAAACACACACAAAGAACAGGATAAACTCCATCTTCACTTAATCCAGTAAAAGCAAAGAATTCAAAGGAAAAGGCTTTACTGCACAATTCTGTAAATTTTAGTGCTGTTGTACGGTAGTTGTATCTTTCATGGCATTGATATTGCAAATATTATGCAATATTTTTGCCATTGATATTTAAAATATTCCATAATTAACCCTATTTTAGGGGGATGAACAAAAATCATTATCCAAGAGACTGTCTGAGATTTAACCATCGGGCTAAGAGGAAGTGCTGTTAGGCAACTTGGCTTTTCTTGCAAAAATATACATTGTTTTTTCTCCCCGCTGAAAGTTTTTGGATTGTTTCACAGCAGTCATTTTACCCAGAGGCAAGATGAATTATGTGTTCTACAACATCTTTTTTTTTTTTTTTTGGTCTCGGGGAGATGTTGTTTTACAGCATCACAGCCAGGAAAAAAAAAAAAAAAAAAGAAAAGAATCCCTAATGGTTTTTTGAGTGATATTTTGATGTGACCAAAACAAATGATAGTTATTCTGCACAGTACATTCGGAATGCAATGTTTTGGGAGTAGATAGTGTTTTAAATGAACCCAATTATGAAAGTAGCTGAAATATTTATAGTGCCTGGCTCTGGCTGGAACACAGCCCTCTTGTATTTTTAAATGATGCACTTCTCATTGTCCCTGTCCGTCCATATGGAGACGAGGTACTGGCAGCCAGGATGCTTTTTCCCACAAATGTGTGTTCCCTAAAATGCGTTTTGGAGTATGGAGTGGATATTTGCAGTACTTAAGATCTTGTACAGGGCGTGGAGTTGCAGCCCCAAAGAGGCTGTTGGCTTTGATTTACAGGTTTTGTTGTAGAAGCACCTTAAACTGTAAAAAATTGTACAAAATGCACAAGTCCTGAACTCCAAAATGATTTCCATTGAAATGTGGAAGTTGCGCTGAACAGAAGTGACAGCTTTTTAGCCTGGTGTCACAATTCTGATAAACGACAAAAAGGGGCATAATTAATGTTTCATGGGGAAGAAAAAATGAGCTTTTTACCTAAATTTCTCTGCTCAGTGATTTTCCCTTTCTTCCCCATTGAGAAGTAAATCTGACTGAAAATTCAGCTCCTGCTTCGTGTCCCTCCCTGCTGGAGGAGCGTTGCTTTAGGCCAGGAATACGGGTCGCTTGTTAATTCCTCAGAAGCGCCGGGGGCCAAGGCCATCACTGCTCATCAAACTGATTTGGTTTGTTATTAAACAAAACAAAGCATGTTCCTGTTTCCCCATGGAGCTCTCCTTGCTTCTCTGAGGTGTGAAGATGCAGCCTGGGCTCTCTGCAGTCATTAACAGAGACTCAGGCAGACAGGGAGGTTTCCTCCTCCCATTCCCAGCCTGGAATTTGGTTTGTAATGAAGAAATCACGTTCCTGCAAGGGGCCGATGTGGTGAAGCAATGGGCTCTGGCTGGATAATTCCGAGGAAAAGAGATATTTCTGAAATACCAAAAATACTGGGTATTAAACAGCATGACTAACGCAGCGCTCTGCTTTTGGCCTGCTAATTTCTGATGCAAACTGATTAGTAATTAAGTCAGTCATTAGTGACTTGCCAAAATTAGGATGGCTAAAAAGAGCCATGTTTATGCTGTACTTCCCTCAGGTGGAGGATGAGTAAACAGGAAAACCAAAGTTTTCTCTGTGGTTGTTTTTTTTTAGGGGAGGTATCTTCTATCCAGTCCAGGTTTGAAGTGTCTGCAGCTGCTCTCTGTGATTTCCAGTCGTGAATTTAGGTCACACAACAACAACCTGGTGATCTGGGAGGAATTATCAGTCATGGAACCCCAGGATGGACGGGGCTGGAAGGCTCCTGTGGAGTCCTGAAGGAGTCGCCTCCATCAGGCTGCTGAGGGCCCTGCTCAGGTGGGGCTGGAGCATCTCTGAGGCTGTGGAGAGTCCGCAGTGTTTGATTACCCTGCCAGCCAGGGAATAAATTAAAACTCCTTGTGCCTGAGCAGGATTCCCTGCGTTTCATCTCTGCCTGCTGCCTGTCTATCTGTCCCGGGGTTGATAAGATCAGTTTACAGTTGTTTTCCCTGCCGTTTGTTATGGAGACAGTGGGCGAGGCTGGAATTGTTTTCCCACTGTCACCAGCCGCAGGAGCCTCTCCTGTCCGCGGGTGCTGTTGGCAGCGCTCGGTGCTAAAAGCAGAGAAAGAACCGTAATGAGCTGTGCCCTGCCGAGCGGCTACGTAGGATAATTGCGCTAATAGACACGGGGCTTCACAAAGGCTGCTGCAGATGAAAATATAGGGCGCATTAGCGAATAAATCAATGGCAATACTTTAATAGACTGCGGCTCTGATCTTCGCTCGGTGAAACAACTTGATAATGACATTTTGTTCCCTCTATCGTCTCAAAACAACAGCGGTTTCATGGCAATCGGAATGACTCGGATAAACCGTGGCGTAAACGGAAGGTTTGGAGTTGGGCTGTTGGGAGAATTTGGGGATTTCAGCATTTTCGGGAATGCCCAATATCCCACCAGCACGGGGAGATTTGGGTGTTCCCAAATCTTGGATCTTAAGCAGCGCAAAGGAGGGGTTCCAAAGCACCTCCTGCAACAGCAATAATGCCGGGGGCTCACACATTTAAATCTTTGTGTATCCCCTCTGATGTAATTTGACTTCAATTTACCTGTCACTGTGTGAGTAACTAAAACCGGGGTAGTTCTGAGAGATGAAGCAATTAAAGTCCCAATATTTTCTTTGAATTTAAATAGCACTTATCATCCAAGGATCCCAAAGCAATTTCCTATTATTAATAATAAGGCCTGATTCATATCTAATGCTTTTCATCAGTATTCCTCAAAAGCCTTTACCAAGATGCAGGTTATTAATTCCAATATCAAAATGAGAAAACTGATGCACAGAAAGATAAAAGTGATTAGCCTAAAATCACTTAGTTAGAATCAGGGGCAGAAACAAGGTTAGAAATCACATTTTGCAATTCCCGGTCCCATGCTCTTCTCACTTAACGAAATTGACTCCTATATGCAACAGCAGGATAATTATTTTATGGAATTTATAAGAGCTGTGTCAAATAATTTCTATTAAAATACCTCCGTATCTGTCTTCTTTAGGAGACAGTGGTGTAATAAAGTAAGGCAGAAGCACTTAACAGATCAGAATTGATCTGCATGGCTCTGTTGAAGGATGATTATCAGCAGTGATTGATTTGGATGGTAGGTTTGAAGACCAGGTGAGCTGATCCTGGAATTTCAGTGCAATTTGCATGTATCATTATTATCTTGAATTTTTTTCTGTTCTCCTAATGAAGAACATTCTGAATTTTAGAAAGAACAGTTCCTTTCTCTCTGATTCGGTAATCCCTGGGCTATGACATGATGCACTAGGCTCTTTTATAGAAACAGGGGGTCAAACTCTTTAAAAATAAATGCACAAATCAAGAGAAAAATGAATGGAGTTCAGAGTTTGTTGCAGGCAAAATATTTTCTTATGGACATTCGGTTGAACTGTGAACACCAGCTGTGGTGTGGTGTCCGCAAGGTCTCTGAGCAACTTTCCCTGATGCCACAGAGAGAGAAGAAAAGGCAGATCTTGCTTTATTTCCCTTCCCAGAATGCAGTAAGCTACACACAGGTCTTTGTTCCTTGGGTTTCAAGCTGGGCACAGCTATTTTGGACGACACAGAATCATCCTTTTTCCTCAGTATTTTGCTGGTAATGAGAAGTCATAGTGGAATATCTGTATTTTCAGGCACTATTTGAATCAGCTAATTTTTTGCAATGTGTTTTCCTCATTTTTTCCATCGCTGGACTGCACTGACTGGTACCAACCAATTATGGGAGGAATAGATATTCCTAAGTTCATCACAGTGCTATTTACTTGCAAGTGGCAGCCAGCACACAATGAAGCTTTTTGGAAGAGTCTAAACACTGCATCGGAAATTATAGGGCAGAGAGCAGAAACCAGAAAAATAAAATGCTGGAAATTACCTAATGAGTAAAGAAAAGCATCAGTGACCTGAGTCCTTATGGGTGCAATTCCCATCAACGCTAATGGGAATTGTTGATAAAAACCCCATCTCTGCCTTCCACCCTCGCCATTCTCCCTACACCCATCACTCAAAGTTGAAATTGCAAAATAGGAAGAAATTATTGGGGAAGGATATTTTGTGTGTGCTGTTGGAGTGCTCCCATATTGATTTGCAAGCCATTTTTTAAATTGTTTTTTATGAAATGCTGAGAAGGGAATGATTACTGTCCAAGCCTTGGATTTTGCAGATAAATGGCCTATTTTAATATGCCATGATAATATGATAATGATGTTAATATTAAACCTTTTGGGCAAGAGGTCGCTGTGTTTTCTGTGCTGCCCCAGCTGGTGTGGGCTGACTGTGGAAGCAGAACTTCACCTGAGGAGGTTTCAGCTGAAATCTCAGTCAAACCTCGGATTCCAGCCTCATTCCTGTTCTCTTCTGCTTCCTCCCTGGCACCCACTGATCCCCACAAAAGGATGGTTCTCTGCTGTAGCTCTTTGTAGGGAAATGAGAAGGTTGTGCTGCCTGCTCCTGGTGCCAGCCGGGCCAGGCAGGTCTGGCACAGCGCGTCCCAGGAGGGCTCTGGGTGCCTTGGTCACCTTGGCTCCCCACTGTTACTGAGAATCTGGCCCATGTAGAAAGATAATCATCTCAGGGTGTTAATTATCATTATTTGAAGCTTTGAAGTCTCTCACAAACACAAGAGTGAGGAGATTGAGGCTGCCTCGGGTGGGGGGTGATGCTCTGGATGAGAAGTGCGATCCCCCCCGTGGTGCTTTGGGAGATGGTGCTTCTGAACAGCTTCATGCCCAGGCTGTGCACCGGGAAAACTCGAGAATGAAAAGGATAAAAGGTGAGAAAACATCGCTGGAAACTGGGCTGGAAACTGCCTGCAGGGTTTGGCTGATGCAAAGAGGACATCAAGGAACTGGTTCTCCACTTTCTTGTGCCAGTTTAACTTCATTATCCTTGTTTGACTTTGTCATTTAGTAGAGGAGGGTTGTCAACTGAGTGGTGTTTGGGGTCTGGCAGTCGCAAGGAGAGGTGAGGCTGGGTGTGCATTTGTTCTCCAGCACGGAGAGCCAGAATCAGCGTCAGGATGGGATTCTGTCAGGGACCCTGGATGAATGCAGGTCCCCATTTCTTTCATCATGAGTCAGGACCTGGCAGCAGATCTGCTGAAGCATCCTGGGCTGCCTGAAATGTCTATGAAAATTTCACCCCACTCCTTGTAAAGCTAATTGCCTTGGAGTAATTGGATACAAATTCAGTTAAAGGCTGGAGAAACGGGGTAGCTGCAGGATAGCTTTTGTTTTCCTGCTTCTGAGGTATTTTTATTCCACAAAAGTGCTTAAGAAACAAGACCCGGCATGTCTGTGTTTTTTGTTTATCCAGAGTGAAGCCATCCCTGTTAGAAGCTCTGGCAGCCCATGCTCCTGGCCAGGTGTTCCCCTGCTCCCTCCCCTACCCATCACCGTGTGTGGAGTTTGCTCCTAATTGACACACAGACGGGTAGCCTGGACAGCTTGCATTTGGTGGGGTTTGTTAGCATGTGGAGGCTCCAGCAGCTCGTTTCTGCAGCTCCTGCACCTCTCCCTGCAGAGCATAACAAATGCCTGGCTGTTGAGGCGGGGTGGTTTCTGAGCAGAAAGATCTGGGGAGAGGCTGAGGGCTCGGGGATTCTCAAATCACAGCACCAGCGAACGCTTGCAGGCTGCCGTGACAGCCTCTGCAGATGACAAGAACACCAGTTCCAATGAAACCTTGCCACCATCATTTGTGGAAATCCTGATTACAAATTTCTTACACGAAGCCCTTGCTGTGAACATTCATAGATTAAACCAGACAGCTCCTTTTCGAGTTTTACTTCATCTTTGCTGTGTTTGCTCCTGGGGCCATCTACAGCACATTTTCTGAGATTTAGAGAAAGAGTGAAAAATTACAGTGCATGTAGTGCCACAGGAACATTCTTCAAGATACTGATTTTTATGAAAAAGGGGAGAGGATGGATTGAATGCCAGTCTAGTTATAATTGCAACCACAATATTTTTCAAACTAGGGGTATTGATTGTGTCCTTGAACCAGCAGTGATTGTTTTTATGAAGCTTTATGTTAACCATTAAAACTATTTTAATATTTCTTGGTCTAATTAGATTCTTCTATAGATGGCAATTAAGCAAAGGGGTTGCAGTCAGTTATATTGATGTTAGATCAAAGTCTTGCAGCAGTGCTGAAGTGAAATGCTGTCAGCAGTGCTAATCTAAAAATTATGTGCATTATTTATTGTGGGCTTTGTGTATCACTTGCAATCCAGAATTGCCCTAATCATGCTATGTCTGATTATAAGCAGAAAATGTTTTACCTTCTCTTCAGTACAGGTACTGTTGTAATGACACTTTTACAGAAAATTGAGCAATAGTTTAAGGGCTGAAATGAGGGAGGATTGTGCATCTCCCTGAACTTTCATGTGGACTTTTAACTGGCTACATGATATGTACTGATTAATGTTGGAGCAAGAAATGTTGTGGAAAATACAATTAAAATTATATCATGCTGTGCCGTTTTCCGTTCAGTCTTGGATTATACTTCCTGGATCCCCAATATCATCCAAAGTGTGAATTCAGCCCTCATTCTGAGAGAAATCGGAATCTCTCAGTGCACCTAATCTGTGGTTCTGTTGGATTTTCTAGAGGTCACTTAGATGGACACTGGTAAAACTTACTAATCCTTTGCCATTAGTATGAAAAGGTTTTATTTAAATCAAGAGTTTCTCAAAGATGTTCTGTGCTATCATCCAGATCTCATGACATAACCTCACGGTATTTTAAAGAGTTGAACTAGGCTTGGTTTTTATGTTTTTGACTGATATTAAAAATTATGTTCTGAGGTATTCTGCAAACACTTCAATTATTTTTTTTTTCTGGAAGTGAAATGTTTAGAGTATTTGTAGAAGTGTTAATTTGGGAAGCAGTGTGAAGTGTTTATGACTTCCAGGCAAGCCTCACCATCAGCAGGCTGAGGGGTGATGTGGAATCATCAGGAGAGCGAGCAGCAGCTTCGCTTTCCTCCCGGGCTCCAGAGGTTCCCAGTTGTGGCTTCTGCCTGGTGCTGAGAACAGAAATGTGTGAGACCCTTCTGAGCCCCTCAGGGAGAACATCTCAGACACGTGTCAGTGTCTGGGCAATCCTGAGAGGATCAGGTGACAGACACCGGGCCCTACAGCAGTGGGGGAAGGCTTTGGTTTGATTACCATGATATAAAAAAGTGAGATTTCCTGGCAAAACAGGCTGAGCAACCTGTATCTTAAATGATGATTGTTTAGCATGAAAGAGGCATTTTTGAGCAAGGCCTGGCTTTTTTTGACATTGGCACCAACCTTTTAAAATTAACTTTAATGTAAGGAGTGTGGAGGCCTAAAAAACCATTGCATGTTTTATTTCTCACTCACAACATCTCTAATCAGCACAGTGAGGCCTGGGCTGTCTCACTGGGTATTTGTCCACTGTATTGAGCTGAGCACCTCTGCATGCTTGATAACCAAAATGCTGGTTCTTCCTATGTTCTGAGATGTAATTTTACTTTTTCTTATTCCCTCTTATTTACTTATTTATGACATAGCAGCTGAGCGTGTTCTTTTAGTAAAGAATTCCTCTCAGAGGCACGTCCCGCACTGTGTTGTAGCTACACGAGCTGGGAAGTAAAGTTTCTTTGAAAGCAAAGAAAGAGAGGAGCCTGTAACACTGAACATTTTGGAGAGCTGCAGAGGTGTCCAGGAAGGTTGTTAATTTTCCCTGGAAGGAGCAGTGCAGGAGGTTTTTGTTTCTGGGCCGTGGAGCTGCCTGGGCCTGGCTCTGAGCTGTGCTGCCTCAGCAGCTTCTGGGAGAGCGCAGCACTTTGTGTTCAGCAAACAATGTGCACAACTGCAGGATTCGCTTTTCTCCTATTTCAAGAGACAAAACAAGAATAGAGAATCCCAGTGTATTGTACTTCACTCCCAACAAAAGCATTTCATTGCCACCTCTCACAAAAGCCTTGTTTCTCAAGCAGGCACCCGGGTTGTTCTCAGCCTGCAGTGCGGCTCTTTGCTGTGACCGTGCGTGTTATAAATCCCATCAGCATCGCTGAAACGCACCCCTCTAGGAGTGGAAACTCCCGGTAGCTTAATTTTTTCATAGCATTCATTTCTCTGTTGTATAATGATGGGATTTCAGTAAATTTCTCTGTCACCCCAGTCGTGTTTCACCTTCAGTGCTCTGTTTGCTCATTGGTTTTGTATCCATTTCACACTTGAGGTCCTGTGTTTCAGCCCTTCCTAAGGACTTGATTTCTGTGCCTTTTTGGGGGTGCCCAAGGCCAGGTTGGACGGGGCTTGGAGCACCCTGGGATAGGGAAAAGTGGCCCTGCCCATGGCAGGGGTGGAACTGGATGGGCTTTAAGGCCCCTTCCAACCCACCCCATCCTGGGATTCTCTGATGAGTCTGTGATTCTTCACCAAATATTTTAAGCTTGTTTTGGTTTTCTTAATACTCAACTGCAGGAAAAAATAAAGAGGAATTTTAAGAACTTCTTGGTATTTTAAGTACACGATTTATCAAAGATTATTTTTATTTATAAGTTGATAACACAGGGGCTTCTTTTATCTGATTTTTTGCTTTTTGCTACTGGTCCTTCACACCAGTTCACGTAACAAAAGGAGTGATAATCTCCTTGGACGCTTTAGCACAAATCCTCCTTGAAATCTCCACCACTTCTGCTTCCTTGCCACCATCCTCGCTCGATTTCTTATCAGTGTAATCTCCCTTTCAGAGAACACCCACCTTATCCCTATTTCTTGGGGTATCGTTTTTGCCTTTCCCCTAAATCTCTTTGATATATATCAACTGCTTGTCAGCCACTTTTGAAAAATCAGATTTATCTTCCCGTAGCAGTCCCTGCAGCTCCCACCACACCTCTTCCTCTCATTCTCTGCTGACTCCCCAGGGAATGTAAACATTCTGCTTCTCCCACAGGATGGCATTGCCCAGAAGTCACTTATTGTCATCTTCCCAGATCTCTCATATTTATTTTGTGCCTATTATTTATAAATTCCTCCTACTTTTAATAGTCTTGTGATGGTACAGCCTTTCCCATAAATCCAGAACTCTTGTCTAAGCTCTTAACAACTCATGTTTCAATTACTACAATGCCTTCTCTTCTCAGGTATTGCTTTGACCTTTACCCTCACATTGTGTCCTGCAGTTTGTCTCCCTCTTCCTCACTTTGGAGGAGATTTATGAGCTCTCCCATCATGGAGGCAGCAAGGAGAGATCAGCTCCTGGCTCCCCTCAGCCATTTCCCAACCTGTTACCTCCTTCTTCTGTTTTCAGAGTCTCACCTGTGCTAATTCCTATGCTGCTCCTGACTTAGAGTCAAGGAAAAAAACCGAATCCTGTGAATCTGCCTCATTAGTGCTACAAAACACCTTCTGGAAGTGTCTCTGTGCTGGGATGCCTACAAGAAAGTTTGAGCGTGATCCAGCAAGTTAATACGCTGTCAAATAGAGCTGAATAATTTCCTTCTGCTTTCTTGTTTGGCTGCAGCGTCCTTGGGGGGGGAACTTCTGGCTTTTAATGTGCACTGCGAGGCAGTGGCTGTTTCATTTTGTGTGAAACCCTGGCCCACGTCCTTGACAAGGCCCCAGTTTGAGTCTGTTCTGAACTTTGCCCTGATTCAGGGAGCACAGCTGAGATGTTCTCACCTAGGTGCAGCTTCCTCTCAAATCCACGAACCATTTAATTGCTCATTCTCTGCAAATCCCACCAATGCAAATTCCTTGTTATTTCAGGCTTGTGATTTACATGAAGCCTCGTTTTTCTTTGCAGGCCCACGTTCCTAAATCCCTTCTCTCCCTTTTTAATCCCGTGTCCAGGCGAGGCTGGGCGTGCTGCTTAGTGCTTCGAGTTCTGTTCTTCTGTACTTGCATCTGTTTCTTCTCACTGTGTAGCTTCTACTGCAGACCTGATTTTTTCAGAAGATTTATTTCATTTACTTTCTAAAATATTTGCCGATGTTTTCTCTGATGGAACGTTGTGTAAAAAATACGACTTGAATAGATTGTATACAGAAGTAAAGAGAAAATATGAGGCTGTGACAGACTACAAACAGAACTTTGCCAATTTAACTGAAATTTTACAGTTCTGTAACTCAAGAAATGCTTTGGGTCTCAAAACTGAAAGGTTTTGAATAGCTCCAGAACAGCATCTAATTGCTCCAGCTATTTATAAAAAAGAGAAATTGTAAAACATCGAAGTTCAAAAGCGAGCTCTTGCACATGCCCAACAATCTTTTTCAACAATAATTTCATAATGATTTTTAGCTCGAGGACTTTGTGCTGTGCATTTGTAGCAGCCAAATTGACACGATGGAGTGTAATAGCTCCAGAGCAGCCATTACAGTCTGTTGGGTAATTAAAAGCTAAATGGAACGTTGAGAAATGAGCCGTACAATGGGATTGGCTAATTTCTTCCCTTTGGTAGATTTAAGTCACTCAGGATGATGTTATCATCTTTTTTGAAGTGGGTTTGTATTGTTTAAATCACCACAAAACCCAGTTCAGCCTCAAGGTGGTGTTAAGGAAGACACCAAACTTTCTTGGTGTGGTGAATTTCATTCATGATGCCTTCCTCCCATGAAATGCGTTCACACTTTCGCTGTCTGCTGAGCTCATCATGGACAGGATAATTTATCTGGGAATTCCTAAGAAATTTAACTTATTTGTGACTGCCAGTACTGCAGGGACAATAAGAGGCTTCCCCTTGGTGTGGTGTCCCTGCAGACAGAGCACGGGCGCCCAGGAGCTTTCTTCAGCTTTTCCAGAGCGTGGCTGGGGCTGAGCTGTGACCAGGACAGGTGGATGTGACCCCTCACTGCCCCTGTGTTTGTGGAGCTCCATCCAGCTGCAAACAGCTGGGCTCTGAATGGGGAGGATGATGGGGAGATGCTCCGAGGGCTAGAGACAGGATGAGAGAGCTGGGAGGGCTCAGCCTGCAGAGGAGAAGGCTCCAGGGAGAGCTCAGAGCCCCTTGCAGTGCCCAAAGGGGCTCCAGGAGAGCTGGAGAGGGACTTTGGGCCCGGAGTGACAGGACACAGGGACTGGCTTCAAACTGACAGAGAGCAGGGTTTAGACATTGGAGTTGCACACTTTTAATAGGTTTTGAAACAGCATTATGTTTATCCTTAACTTAAATCTCCTTCCAACTCCTACACTTTTCTTCTCCCCAACTTTACTTCTCCTAACTAAGCACTTCTTGCTGGCGCTTGTCAGTTCATTTCGTGGACCTGTCTGTCTCAGCCCTGCCCGCTGAAGGGCCATGTCGTGTCTCTTTTATTGATTCTGGGGTCCCCCGAGACACGCTCACCCTGGTAATTCAGCAGCAAACATCCTGCCCTCCATCAGAGCCTGCCCGGAACAAGCTGTTCCTGTTTTATTGGGCTTTATGAAGCTGCGTGGTTTTGCTGATCCGTAGCCTGGACACTTCAAATGGGCGTCACGGTGATGCTGCCGGAACTGGACTTGACAGGTATTTTTCAACCTGTCTGGTGTTAGCTTGGTTTTTAGGATCATTCCAGACAGCTGTTGTAGCAAAAATTATGCTGCAACACAGGCCGCTGGTTAGAGAATCCATATTTCAGGATGTAACAGTGTTAGGTGTGCATTCAAACTTGTTAAAGCTCTTCCTGGCTGGTAACTACGTTTAAAAATGGTTTTGGCCCTGGTTACAAGCCCCAAAGGGAGCAGGGCTTTGCTGTGTCGCTGCTTCAGGGCAGCACTCGCTACCTGCTCCCCGAGTTCCTGCTAGCCTCCAGAATAAATGGTGAATTAATCTTGTGTGACTGAGAGAAACTTATGGTACATGAAATTTAGAATGCTGTCCGGACCCTTTCAGAGAGGCTTCCATCTCTTTCAGACCTCGGGCTTTAGAAAATTGAACCAAAGCAATATATGTTGTACCTCTGACAGAACTCCTGTCCTTAACTATTTCTCATCCTTTAATTTCTCCTGGTGTGGATGCAGGCCGGGCTTTGGCTGGGAGAGCTGCTCTGAGGAATGTGGCTCTGGGGCAGTCACCTTCACCAGCCTGGCCCTGACCTTGCTCACACTCTGGTCTCCAGCAAGGGCTGAGTGCCTCCATCTGCATTACCCTCCCTTCCCCAGCAGCAGCCCTTGAGGAATCTTTCTCCTCGCGCAGGGAAGGACATTCTCACCAATACATCCCCTGCTTGTCTCGTTCGTCACCCACAGTAATTGCTAAAGTTGTAATTTTAAATTTGACTGGTGCTATCAGAAGGCCAACTGCACGGTGTCGTGTGGGTCAGGACCTGCAAATCCCGGCATCTTAATGTGACCTTTGGCAATTGACTCTGTGCCGTTTTATTCCCCATCTTTTCTCCTTAATTGCAGCAGCAGCCGTGTCTGGCTGCTCTTACAAGGAGTGAATTAGAAAAACGGAAGAAGTTATTCCGTGGTGCTCTGGCTCTCCAAGTGGCTGCTTAACCCTGTGATTTGGTTAGAGCCATGCATGAAATCTATGCCTCTGATGTCTCTTCTGTCATGTGTACTTACAATGCTGAGAAAGAACGCTCTGAAAATGATGATAAAGGCAAAGCTTCAGAATTGTGATAATTTTGACACATCATTACTGTGATTGACATGATAAATAAGTCAGGTCATAAGGAATAATGCAGTTCTAAATCCCCAACCACATAAGCTTGCTGAGAGGGAAAAAAGGGTCTATTAAATTTTCTGTATAGAGATTGCAGTCAGTGGTGCATAAACAATGCATTCTATAGCAACCTGTTCATTGCTCAAGTTGTTATTGGCAGGCACCGTGGCATTTCTCCAGTCATTAAAAGGAGCTATCACTATTAATCTCCAGTCTCAAGGCAGACAGCTTGAACCTGAAGCTGATCATCAAATAATGGTAACAGATATTTGTGCTTTGGTGAACGTTCCCTTTCATCTCTGGATGCCTTTCCTGTACCGTAGCAGGAAGGGTGGGGGATTGTAACCTTCGTTATAAAAGTTAGCGAGTTAATAACGTGTCTTTGAAAAGGTTTTTCCCCCAATCAGGGGTACTCGTGAACGGGAGGAGTTTTTACAAAACTGAGCAGCTCATTCTATGCATCCCCAGCATTCGGGATGTTTCTTACTCTTTAATTTTCAATGTCCTTGGTCTCATAAAAACCCTCCCCCTTGAGCTGCCCAGTGTTCCTCCAGAGAAGGAAAAGGAGTTTTTAAATTACTGAATCAAGTCTTTAAAGTGATGGCAAAGAGTGATGTACTAACTAATAATGGATTTATGTTCCCCTTTTCTTCCTGGTGGCCTGAGGAGTTCATCCCACCCTGCAGACACACCGGTAGCTACAAGAGTGCTTGGGAAGGGCAGCTGTAAGATGAATTCATCAAGGTCCTTCCTTAGAAAGTGACCTTTGAAGGAACTGAAATAATCAAAATATTTTCACTCGCGTCCTCTTTTGCTTCCCCTTACTCAAGGGAAATTGTGTTTCCCTCTGGGAAAAATACAGGAATCTGTCACCACAGACAAATGGGAAACAGTGATTCATAAAGGTTAAGGGGAGAAAATTCAATTTATTTTTCATTCTTCCTAAAGAGACAGTCCTATCCCTTCTCCAATATCCCTTAGCGTGCTCACAGAAACAGGGTGACATCTGTCGTTTAGGCTCTGAGTACTCTTGTCCCAGTTCCAACTTTTGGTGGTGGCAATCAAGCAATCAGGGCAAAACCAGCTCAGCCCAAGTTAGGCCTTCAGAAACCGATTTTATGTGCAAATACCAAAATTGAATTCCTACCCTGGAGACTTCCCTGGAATAAAAGATCTTCAGAGCATCCGGTGTCATCAGCATAGGGAGCCCCCTGAGGTGGGGACAGCCCGGCCCTGTTGTACCCCGTGTGCTCACCCACTCCAAAGATGAGCACACAGCAGCTTTACCCGGCCTCTCACTGAGCTCCTTTGCTCTGGACTCTGCCACCGATCACAGGGATGGACCTGGGCTGGAAAATCAGTTTAAAATTAACAATTTGGTCCCCCCAGGGACCACAGTCCCGCACTGCCGAGAGGAGGAGTGTGCCAGCCACTGCCAGACAAAGGGACAGGGACAGGGCAGGGCCAGCTGGGGGTGCAGGGCTGGGTGGGAGCACCCCCAACACCCGGGCAGGGAACAAGGGCTGGGCTGAAGGTGCAGCTCCTCTGCCCGTGGTGAAGGGCTGGGCTGAGGCTTCCCAAAGCTCTTTCTCACAGAACTGTTTGGGTTGGGACCTCACAGCCCCTCCAGTCCCACCCTGTGCCATGGCAGGGACACTTCCACTGTCCCAGGCTGCTCCAAGCCCCATCCAGCCTGGCCTGGGACACTGCCAGGGATCCAGGGGCACCCACAGCTTCTCAGGCACCCTGTGCCAGGGCCTCCCCACCCTCACAGGAAAGAATTTATTTTTAATTTATAATCTAAACCTTCCCTCCTTCAGCTTAAAGGGCAGCCAGGAGCTGATAGAGAGCGTATGACACTGACCGTGTCTGCATCCATAGAAGAATTGGGAAGGCAGAGAGGTGGTGTTCGTTTGGATTTTGGAAGGACTGAGCTCAGGGGGTTGAGAGGAGCATCCCCTGCCCAGGCTCCTTTCCCAGCTGGTTCCCAGGGAAGGTGGGGATTCCTCACTGACCCTTCACACCCACTGAACCCAAGCTCTGCAGCGCTTCAGGCTGGTTTTCACCTTGGCTTTTTTAATTTTTCAGTTTGTTGGGTGTGTGCATTGGATCTCTTGAACAAGGACAAAAGAAAGCCGTGGCAGAACGTTACTGCAGAGCACGAGGAGCAGGAGGGCAGGATTTTAACCCTGGGATGGAAGCTGCTGTTTGAGTGCCCTCAGCACAGTTTTGATCTGGGGCTCAGACGCTCATTCCCAATGCTCTGGAACTCGCTGTGCTGACATGTGCCAGGGTCTGCAGCAGGGCAGCCTGAAACAAGAATCCGAGAAATGCAAATTACCTGGTTTGCTCTCACACTGCCACTGCAACCTGGGAGAACTCTCTGCTCTTCCCCTCCCCAGCCTGCTGCTGGCCAGAGAAGCTGTGAATACCTGCCCAGCAGCAGAATTTAATTTAGATTGCTCACTAATGAATTTTCCAGCTGAGACCTGGCCTGCAAAGGGACTGGGAGAAGGGGACAGCTGCAGAGCTTGTGAGATCCCCATGGACTTGTGTCTTCTTCCAGTTGAAGACTGGAAAAGTAAAAAAAAAAATCTTCCCATCTTGTATTTGAGCATAACCTAAAGTGTTAAAAGGTTGTAATAAACAGGTCAGCTGCACCTGGTGCAGCCTCATTTCAGTAATGTTTGTCCTCGCCTCATTTTCACCACACATAAAATGGAGATAATGGTTCCTCCATCTTCTCTAGAGGTCTCTGGTGTGCCGGGAGAAGCAGTTATTATTTTTCAAGAGCACTTTCTACTCCTTCTGCTTTCCAGTGGTAATAAATTGTACTTTTTAATGGTAGGAGTAAAGGATTTGTGCAGAAATAAATCAGCTTTTTTAAATTTTCCACTTTCCCTCTTTGCTGGGTTTTTACATTTTCTGCATTTGTATGCACGGAGAGGAACCAGAAACAACAGAAAAAATTGTTAGCAGTTAAAAACATTTGTTTAAAAGCGTTTTTTGTGCCTGTGGTTCTCGAATATGAAAAAAGAAACAGATTTGTTTGCAACCTGGTATTTTTTCTTGTCCTTTACATTGGCTATTGCTATTAATTATTATGAGTAGTACTTGTGGTTCACTATAAAATACACAATTTTATGTCCACCCTGCCTGTGTTAAGGTTCAACCATTTACCACTTTGAAAGTGAGTAGATAGCAATGATTTGCAGAAGTTTCTCAGTGTCTCTCAGAAATTTGGTCTTTTTGGTGCTGCCCATGGTTGCACACTTAAAAATTTGTGACCAGGCAGAAATTGGGAAATGCAGAGAAACAGTTAAAATCTCACATTTGCAGAGCTTTGGGTACACGTAGGAGTGGAAGCTTGGCATTTTTTCCATATATGTTATTTAAAATAAAAATTAAAAGGCAAATCAAACTGTCCCCCAAATCCACACCAAAACCCCACCTGAGATTTGTGGGTGCTTGCTGGCTCAGGGCTGGGTGGGAAGCACGGAAAGCAGAAACCTGGTGCAGCTTCCATGTTTTGGGAAATAAATGCCTTTATTCAAGGTACAAAATGCTCAGGGGAAATGGCTGAACTCTCTGCCCCGTGTGGGGGACACAGGAGCAGGGGCAGCTGTGCCCAGAGCGCCCCAGGTCACAGATCCTGGGCCAGGAGCTGCTCTGCCTCTGCACACTGGGAGCTGCAGCCCTGTCCCAGTTCCCATCCCAGTCCCTGATCCCGCTGAGCTCAGTTAGACTGGAAAAGTACCTTTCCCAGTTCCCGTCCCAGTCCCAGTTCCCTTCCCAGTCCCTGATCCCGGGGCTCAGCAGACGTTGGAGTGTGAGGAGCTGTATTTGTTCCTTGCAGTGGGCTCTGTTACAGAGTGGCATTAAAGCATTTTGCTGAAATACCAAGTAATCCTTTTCGTTTTCAGAAGTGCTAAGTGAAAACACATTGATTTTTATTTTCTTTCAGCAACTTCAATAGCTCAAGATTATTACTATTTTTAAGAGTGATAGAGAAATGTCAAAAATGCTTCATCTGTACTTTTATTTTTATATATCACCAGGCTTTGTGTTTTTCAGGGTTTTTTTTTGTTTGAAGTTGCAGACTTTGGGAACAGGACAGAGAGATTATGGCTTATTTCAAAAAGCTCCTTCTATTTCGGAGTCCTCTCAGAGATTTTGTGGTTCAGTAGGTAACACATTTGATTGTCTTAAATTCAGTCTATGCCGCAAAATTCTTTTGCTCCCGGATAGCCAGAATGGCCTGGCACACACTAATCTCTTATCTATAATAACATTTTGGGAAAGGAAGGAGGGGAGGGCGACGGAGCAGCCTGTGACACTCAGTGGGGTGCAGGCAGGAGCCTGTGGAGAGGCCAGCACCAGCTTTGGGCACTGCCAGTGCTTTGTTCGTTCATTATTTCCTCCCCCTGCAGGTGAGGCTGGGTGCCCTGAGTTGGCAGAATTAATGCCACGGCCAGAAACCCAGGGAGACGTCACCGAGCAGGGTTTGGGTGTCCCCATCAGCAGCCCTTCCTGGCAGCTGGGTTCCGCCTGATTGGAGTCATTTTAATTTCATCTAAATGCACTTTGTGTGCGTGCACAGGTGATCCATCCTTCCTCACTCTGTAAGCACCTTCAGGAGGGTGGAGGAGAGGAAGCAGCAGCAGGTTTGGGGTTCAGGAGGACCCTGCAGCGTTTGGGGTTCGGGTGGACCCTGCAGTGTTTGGGATTCATGCAGACCCTGCAGCATTTGGGGTTCAGCTGAACCCTGCAGTGTTTGGGGTTCATGCGGACCCTGCAGTGTTTGGGGCTCAGGAGGGCCCTGCAGTGTTTGGGGTTCATGCAGACCCTGCAGTGTTTGGGGTTCAGGAGGACCCCGCAGNCCCTGCAGTGTTTGGGGTTCATGCGGACCCTGCAGTGTTTGGGGTTCATGCGGACCCTGCAGCATTTGGGGTTCATGCGGGCCCTGCAGTGTTTGGTTTCTGGTTTAGCTGCTCTGACATCCGATAGCTCTGCCCTGACCCAGCCCATCACCATCTGGAGAGCAGATCCATATTGTTAAGGATTATTTTTGGGGCAAATCTGAACAAAATGGGTTAATTAAGTTGAAACAATGCTGCTGCATTGTGCCTAATGACACGTTGCCAATTTATTTCAAACTGACAACCCAAGGACATTTTGGGAAGCGACAGAATGTTTCTAAAGCTAGGGGTGAATGGATTTCTTTTTTAAAACAAAAGGAAATAGGTGTTACTTGTGTATCAACAATATAGAAATTCATGTCTCTGACAACGGTGCCTTTGCTAATGTACCACTTTATCTTTCATTTATTCCCCCTAATTTTCCTTATTAACTGTAATTCTGTTGTGACATCCGAGTGTCATGGTATAATGATGAAAATTTCAAATAAGAAGCAGCACGAAATGCCAAGTTTTGGATGAGCTGGGAGACAAGAGCACCCTGTGGAAATGAGCTTATGGGTTTTATCACAGCAGTGAGTCCCTGTCACGTTCAGGGGAGGCTTTTTACCACTCACACAGCCAAAAACTGTGGCCAGCCCCTGTCTGAGAGGGCAGGAAGGCAATGCCAGGTTGAGAAGACATCCCAGAATCAGCTCTTCTCTTGGCAGAGCGCAGCAGAGAGGAGATCCCGGGTGCATTAATGCAAAGAGTTTTTGTCCAGGCTGAGCCAGGTACAACCAACAGTTTATTTTTAACAACCCTGGCGCTACCCAGCCTGCAGCAATGCCAACAAAGAGCCTGGAGTAATAACTTCCCTTTAGATTTCCCTTTGCAGCGTTCTCCGAGCAGCATTTGTGTACTGGGTATAAATAGGCAGGTACAAAACCCCTTTCCACAGCCCAGAAAAAGAGAGAGGCTGGTTTATTCTCACTTGAGAAAATTAAATGCTTATCCATCTGTGGAATTATTTTTGAATGGATAAGTTTGTAGACTTTCTTGAGCTGGGTTATTGTTTGCTCTCTTGGAACATTCTTTGCTTTCACAGTTGTTTTGTTCTTGCGACAGAGGAAATGCAGCAATGTGTATTTTTCTCCCTGCTGAGGTCTGAGGCAGCCTTATATTATAAAATAACCAAAGATTGATAATCACAAAGACTGCAAAGGGGAAACTGCACTTTATTTAGAAAAAAACATCTGCGCTAGAAAGGAGAAACAAAATTCTTTCTTTTGTTAGAAAAATATTTCTTTGGATTCTGAGCTCTGCTGCATGCATGGTTGTGTCCTGGTTTATTTTTTTTTTTCTTTTACAGTGCTCTAAATATATAAATGAAATTTTATTTGGTTCTGAATGTCTGTGACCTGAACAACTCTACCTTTATTAGGGATTGTCTCCCTTTAGAGAAGACAGCGAAGCAGTAGCATGATATGGTCAGGGGGATGGAGAACTTTAGACCATATGGAGTGGACCTGAGGCCCCTGATAACCTATTTCTCAAAATATTATTTTGACAAGTCATTCCATACGTTTGGTTGAGTTAGCTGCTGGAAGAAGGCTGTGGGGTATCTTCTTGTTTTTCTGATCTGTTCTCTGTGTGTAAAGTCTTGGAAATAGCAGAGCTTTGGGAGCAAGGTAGCAATCTGGATCCCAAAACATGTTTCTCCACTGTGTGTGTGTATAAAGATATAAAAATAGAATTTAAGCACGAGTTGACCTTGAGCTTAAAATGCTGCTCAGCGAGTGCATCTTGGCTTGAAGAGTTAAGGTGCAGCAGGAAAAGCAAGAATGGCTGATTATTTCAGTGTTATCCTCTCTCTAGAAGGGCTCTCCTCTGAACCTGCATGAGCTGCTCCCAGCCTGTGGGATCTGGGAGCTGAGGACAGGCTGTCCAATTTGGCAGGGTTTTTTATTTCTTCTAAATTTCAAATGATGTTTGTATGGGGCAAGTTTCAATCTGTGTCCTTAGCGTGCATTTTCTGGAGAAAGCTTCGACCAACACTTTGCTTGTCCACCCCCTGCAGAAATGGCCTTGCAGGGCTTTGGCCGAGTGTCCCTCGTGGGAATGGGGCCCAGGTGGTGGCCTGGCCACATTCCCAAATATCTGGGACACCAAAGCCCCTCCTGTCCTTGTGAGGGCACATAAACTATGGGACACTTCCACCTTTGTCTTTTTCTTCTTCTCTGAGGGCAGGTTTAAAGTCTTTAGGAAGATCACAGGTTTCTGAACAAGCACCAGGTACAGGAGATACCCAGGCCTAGGGAAACCTCTAAAATCCAATAATATCTATCATTTCCATGTGTTTGCCAGGTGTATATAACAGCACAGTCTGAGTTGATGCAAGAAAACTCCAACTCTTTTTAAACTTGCAGCCTGACTGAAATTCAATGTTAATTTTAGCTTTATCAGGACTGTTTCTCAGATGACTTTTCTAACTCTTTTAAACTATCACCTCTTTTAAACTAAAAGAGGAGAGATTTAGGTTATAGAGGAAGTTAGGAAGAAATTCTTCCTGGTGAGGGTGTGGAGGCCCTGGCACAGGGTGCCCAGAGAAGCTGTGGCTGCCCCTGGATCCCTGGCAGCGTCCAAGGCCAGGCTGGACAGAGCTTGGAGCAGCCTGGGACAGTGGGAGGTGACCCTGAACTGGATTAATTTTAAGGTCCCTTCCAACCCAAACCCTCCTGGGATGCTGTGGTCAGTCTGTGAATGCTCCCCTGTGATGCTCCACAATATCAGGTTCATTTAAAATCTGCTCTGAAGAAACAGATCCTGGGAGCTCACATGTGATCAATTGGAGGTATCTGCTTTATGCTCTACGGAGCACATTTAATCTGAAATCTTCCCTCTGAAAATAGTGCTTCCATTATTGGTGTCACAAAATAAATTGTTGAAGGCATTTCTTAAAGAATTTTCCCCAAAGTCCCTGCAAATGCTTTTCTTTATTTAAGTCCAGTGAAGAATAGATGAAATTCTATTTTTATATTTTTTTTAGTTGTTACTACCCTTTCATTTCTAAGTAAGAAAAAGAGTTTAAACTTCTTACAAATAGAAAAAGCAACTAGATTGTCAGTTGTGTGATTTGATTCGTGCCAAAGTAAGGAGTTGAGATGCATTTATAAAAAACCAAAAACTAACATAGAGCCATATGCAAAGCTATATTTGTAAATAGAAGGCAGCATTTTATTATCTCCCATTTCTGTTTCTTTGCTGCTGCTTGAAATTAAATCAGGATCTGCAGGTGAGAGTGACAGCCCCTGAAACGGCAGCAGCTCCCTGAGCCCTGTGACACAGCCTCGTCCCCATCTCAGCTTTCCTCCTTCCTTTCTCCTCTCAGCTCATCTCATCTCACCACTGAATTTCCAATACGTCCATTTCTGGACGTTATTGTTGACAGTTTTGCTTTATTTAGCATCCAGTTACTGATGTGTGGTTTATTAACTTAAATTTCCCATTGTGAAGAAAGCAAATGGGAAATATCCAGGTACGTGGAGCACCGAGGCTGCAAGGCCTGCGAAGTTTGGGTTTTGTCCTCAGGAGAAGGTGACTCTGCAGAAAGCCCTGCAGCCCTGCCAGGCCCCTCCAAGGCGCTCCCTCCTGCCAAGGGAGGGTCTGTTTATGGTTAAAGGGATGCTTCTCATGCAATGCACTCAAGTACCTCGTAAAAATATACAGCCTCTTAAAAGTAATTCCCGCTAATGAGTTATTTTGAAGTCTTTTTAAACATAGGCGTGTTCTGGGAGAGGTTTGAGGTTGTGCAGCCTGGAGAAGAGAAGACTCTGGGGAGACATCAGAGCATCTTCCAGGGCCTAAAGGGGCTCCAGAGAGCTGGAGAGGGACTTTGGAAAAGGGCCTGGAGTGACAGGACCCAGGGAATGGCTCTAAAGTGCCAGAGGGCAGTGTTGGATGGGATATTGGGAAGAAATCCTTCCCTGTGAGGGGGTGAGGCCCTGGCACAGATTCCCAGAGCAGCTGTGGCTGCCCCTGGATCCCGGGCAGTGCCCAAGGCCAGGCTGGACAGGGCTTGGAGCAGCCTGGGGTGGTGGGAGGTGTCCCTGCCATGGCTGGGGTGGAATGGGATGAGCTTTAAGGTCTCCCCCCACCCAAACCATTCTGGAATTCTGTGATTCCATGGGAAGCCGGAGGCTCTGGGCCCTGGCTGCAGCGCTGCTGCTCTGCCTTTTGCCTCCTGCCTCCCTTTGAAGATGACTCGGAGGCTAATAGATTCCACTGCCAGGCCATGGATATTTTTCCCCCTTTTAACTGCTGTTGAATAAGATTACACACTCCATCCACTCACAGAGCCCCTATTAAAGCTATCTGGTGAATTGAAAAGCCACCTGAGTGTTCTTTAGCTGGAATAGCTTGAGGCTCTGTATTTTTTCATGTTAAAAGCTCTAATGATGTGCTGGATGATAAGTTTCCAGGCAGAAAGAAGCCCCTCACTGTGCATGGGGGAAGGTCAGGTCAGTGACAGAGACTGAACTTCCAAATTGCTCTTTTTGCACGAGGAGTTGTGAGAAGGGAATTTCAGAGTGTTTGAGCCGAAATTTGGGCTGCTTTTGAATTTTAGCTGCTGATTCACAGGGAGCTGTGTAACTAAGCAGTGATTTAATTTCCTGAAAACTACATGGGACAATGCTAGAAATCTATTTCTGAGGTAGTGCCGTAATACAAAGTGGGTCTGTAGACCTCAGGAAGTAGAGGAGGGAGGAATTCACCCCCCAAACAGCAGTTGCTCGGTCACCTGTGCTTAATGGCCTGTAGAAAGAGAGGAAAATCAAGAAAAAAGCCACATGTCCCATCCCTGTCCCTGTCTTCAGAGCAGAACTGGTGAAAGGCTGGAGAAACGGTGTCACCATGGACCAGCCTGGCCTTGCTGCCTCTCCTGGGGCACTTTGTTGGTTACAGAAATACATTTTCCATCTTTAAATCAACTGCATTTAGGCCCCAGCCTCTCATTATGCCCAGGAGCAGACCCCAAGAACTCTCTATAAGGTTTTAGAGCTTTTCAACCTGTATTTTAGACTCAGTTTTATCAAATAAAATATATAAATCTCCTCTCCACTGGAGTATCTGCACACAAAGGGGTATAAATCGTCTCGTGGCTCGAGCCAAGCTCTCCATTAATCTTTCCCCAGGGCTCAGGCTAACAGCACTTGCAGTCTGTGTGAAAGTCCTTACAAACGGGGGAAGAGCTGTTCCAAACGTGGCTATTATTTGTTTAAACATTTGGAGACATTTATTGTGTGATGCTGGCTTGGGTTTTTTTTTTTTTTTTTCCTTTTCTCCTGGTCTTTTGTTTGGGTGTTTTTCAGTGACTCCTTCCAGGCAAGACAAGTTTTGCTTGTTTAACTCAGTAAATGAGGACTGGGCAGGAATAGGATTGTTCTCTGTAAATGCTTTGGGATGTAAACAGCACAGAGGGAGAGAGCAGCTCCTCAAGCTGAGGGACAGCTCTGGCAGGAGAACTGATGGAGTCCGTTGGCCACTGAAGGTGGAAATGAGGAAGGCTTGTAGCAGGTGAACAGAGAAGCTCAAGGAAGCTTTCCAACCAAAAAAAAGGATCTGGGCTGACTAAATCATCACTTGCATGGGTTAATTTCTGTGGGTGGCTTTGTTTTTGAAGTTAAATGCATCACAAGTGTCATCATGGCATAGTCAGACAGTCACATGGGCCCAGGAAAGAGGGGAAGGTTCTCAGCCTTTCTGACATGGGCAGTTCTGGAAAAATGAATTAATTTATTGCAAGGCTTCCTCAACAGGTGCTGATGAAATCTTTTCTGATTGCCCCTTCACCAGGTCCCTCCTCATACACTAAATATTTAACCTGGGGTCTACTTGCTGTATATTGTTCTGAGTTTTGTTATTTTATTCACCCTTTTTCCTCTTTTTGTAATTTTTTTTTTAATTTGACTTGCAGTGGGAGAGCTTCCTGTCTTTGTTCTGATGTGGACAGAGCTTAGTCACAGTGACAGGAACGTAATGAGTCAATAAATACAACCGACCCAGATCATTCACTTGTTTAGCTTGTGTTTTGTAAATCTTTTCCATATCTGGTGTTTTATTCATATGTTGTGATGTCTGATGTCTGGTTCAAGACAAGGGCTGGAAATTTAAGAATTCACTGGCAGTGATTAATTCCAACAACTACGGTGTTCCTTCCCTATAAATTTGATCCACAGAATTAAGTTTTTATGTTGCTCCTTATTTACTTTTTTAAGTCTACAGTCTAGGTTCTGAAAATTTAAATAAATTATGTTAATATGTACGTGTTTGAGGAGTCTGAAGCCATCCTCGGGTACTGAAAAGTCATAATGCTTCATACACCAACTCTTCACCATTAGTTTGCTAATTATTTTATAAATATGTCATGGTGGCTCAAAAAAACTCCATCTGGAGTTTTTCTGTTCTTCATCAAAGTAAACAAATGTGACCAAGAAGCCTCACGGGAAAGCCTCTGTTATTTTTCTTTATGTCTGGAAATCTGAGCAGGGACCTGTGCAGTGACAGCAGCATCGTGTTTCCCTTTCCTTGAAAATAAATAGAATAAAAGTGGGAAACTGAAACGGTAACTTGGATTATCTTAATGCTCTTTTATTGTATCAGCTCTTAATAATCACTTTAATAAGCGGGGAGCCAATAGCCTTGGTTTGGGGTAGAGGTTCCTGATGGAGAACACGCTTTCTCTTCATTATTTCCTTGATGTTTCTCTCTGGTGCCTGCAGGTGGTTGTCAGCATTTGCTTTTCTGTTGATCGGGCTCCAATTCCTGTTGTGCATCTTTTGCTCCGAAGGGGAAGGGAAATTAATCTATTATTGATCAGGATCCAATTCCCGTTGTGTGTCTTGTACTGGAGAGGGAGAGGGGCATTAATCCACCCTGGGTTCATAACTCAGACCATCTGCAGGCTGTACCTGGAGCAGGGACTCTGGTCCAGCAGGCAGTTTGTATTTGTGAGGTGGTTTTTTCTCTCCCTCGAGCAATCTTGAGACACCCTGTGATTGTCATTTCTCCTCTCTTCTCATATTCCGTGCCACGGGCAGAGATTGCACATTCCCCGTGCCAAAATGTTGCACTAAATGTAATATTTCTGCTATTTGTGTTGGACTCGTATCTCCTGTCCTGCTTTTTTCTAATAGAGGTGTCCATAATTTGATGAAATGAAGCTTTGCATGGATCCTGCATAATAATGACCAAGGCATTTCTGCATCCTGTGCAAGCCTGGAAGTCTGTGGGAAGTTGATGGTGAAAGTTTTTTAATAATTTTCTCCCAGGACAACTTATAAATGGTTTCAAAGTTCTGTTTAAGTCCTCAATTCCTCTGTTAGCTTGAGGGTTGGGCTCTGGTGGTCTTGTCCGTGAAGCGTTTTTCTCGCACAGACAAATCTCACAACAGGAAGAAGTCAATTCACTTTGGGTCCTGATTCCTGTGGGATCCCTTCCTCCCTGCGGGCTGAGCAGCCACTGCAGCCGTTCACAGGCAGGGTGGGGATGAGGAGCACCAACCTCACACTCCACATGGATTATTTGGACAATCCTCCCCCTTCCTCCTGCTCGTGGTCACCTTGTTTGGATTAAGCTTCTTCAGAAGGTTGGGACCTATAAGGAAGCCTCAAAACTGAACCTTATCATGGGGCTCAGGTCTGAACTCCAACTCCTGCTGCTTTGCAGGAGATAAACAGCTTCTCCCCCTTTCTGTCGAGGCTGGCTTGCCTCATGTCTCTGGCACACGAATTTGAGCACCCGTGGAAGTCACACACTTAATATTCCGCACTGCAAATACAGACCCAGATAAACTTTGCATGTCATAATGTAAAATCTGGGGAAGAACTTAATGTTTATGCATTTCTGAAGGGGAAGGAACCTATTGTAGCTGCAATCATCCGGCCCGGGTGAGATTTCAGTTCTGTTGGGAAAATTAAGCACTGAAGCGGCTTTGATAAAGTGTGTGATCTTTATAAACTGTAAATTACAATATTTAAAATTCCCTGTACCTTACGTGTCAGTATATGTAGGGAGATAAAGCCATGGTCTTTCCAGAGATGATAGGGCAGTGTGCATAATTATTGTATTTAAATAACAGATTAAAATTCTACAGCTCATCAGTACTAAAAGAAAATCAGCGTTGCAGAGGCCTTGGATGGGTTTGATTGCTGGTCAGGCAGGAGGAGGGAGGGGCAGGCTCAGCGTGCCCCAGGCTCGGTGATGTGCAGCCAGACACAGCCACAGGTGATAAAAACAGACAGACCGTGCACAGATCGTTCCCTCTTTCTTCTTGCCTCTTCTCTCCATTTATCTCTGCTTTGTGGGGGATTTCCAGATCCCTGAATTCCGCAGTCTGGAGAGGAGTTTATGTGAAGAGGGACAGAGAAACCTCAGATCATCCCTTTCCATTTTCTCGTCTCATTTTTTTTCTCTTTTATTTTGCTCTTTGGAAAAAAAAATGACCAAACAAAAGTTTAATATGGAAAACACGGTAGCAGTGGCAATTTACCTTAATATCTTGGGCTGCAAATGGCAGCAGGTCACCAACTGCTTCATGAGCATCTGGGGATGGGGAACATGGGGAACACTGGAGGATTGGGGAACAAACTCCCTCCTGTCCTGAACCCAAACCTTCGGTGTTCCCATACTCCTGACTCAAAGCGTGTTTGGGGTCAGTCCTGAAGGCCCTGCAGGTTCGGGGCCCTGGTAGATCCTGGCAATGGCTCGGACAGTGATGGATGAGAAAGTTCAGAGGCAAAGGGGAGGTTGGGAACGCTGGGAGTGTATAGCACTTCTTAGGCAGGCCTACCAGGCCGAGGGCCTAAAGGAGAGCCACACAAGGAACCACACAGAGACAGTAGCAGGAGAGGGCAGAAAGAGAGAGGGCAGAGCCCTTTGACTTTTATTTATATGTTTTCACACATCACTGTGGATTGGAGGTAGAAATCACCACCTCTTTTAATCCACTGGTCAAAGTATTTGTCAATCATATTTCTCCACTTATTATACTGGAATTATAAACATAGATACAGTTTAGGAAAGCATAGATAGTTACTAAGAGAACTATGGCCATGTTTACAGAAAGTTTGAGAAAAATGTTACAGAAAGAAAAACACTGAAACACTGCAAAGTCAGGGCAACAGGAGTGCAGTGGCTGAAATGGATCAAAAGGCAAATAAAGCAGTGTGAGCTCTCTTGGAGAACAGTCCCTGCTGGATCAGGACCCTGCCTGTGGCAGTCCTTCTGTCCACTCATCTATTAAGGACTAAAATCAGATCAAGAGCACATCCCTGCAGTGTTTTTCACTGTCACTCAGCCTTGGCTCTGCAGCTTCCCACAGGTTCCCCCCAGCCTTGTGGTGTCTCAGAGTGAGGCATCCCCGGCTGCCCTTCTGGGGTCAGTGTTTTTCCCTAATGTTGCTTTGTTTTCCCAGCTGAGAGGAGGCTTCAGAAAGCGGATGGAAAGGAAAGAAAAGAAGGCCTTTTCTTTCCAAAAAGGTAGAATTTAGCAGGGTATGATGGTTCCCTGTTAGTGGATCCATCTCACTGTAGCTCTGTTCCCATGTGCATTTATATTGCTCCCCCATTTCAGCCCCTTTAATATTTCCTTCAGAGAAGCAGAAGTTTATTCATTAAATTAAAGGATACATTGGAAATTAGGCAGTTCTTAAATAGTGTGAAAGATGTGTAGGAATCCATGGGATGGGAAGGGGGGGAAATGGCCAGAGGTGAGAGCAGAGAAGCTCAGGGAGGAGAGGAGGAGAAGGAAGAGGCGATGAAAAGCCAGAAACAGCAAAGTCCTAGAAAGCTCAGGCAACAAAAACTCTGATGAAGTAAGAAAAGGAACAGTGAAAAGGAGAAAAATTCAATTGTTTTCGACAAAGGAATTTTTAAAGAAAGTGTCTGTTTACTAACAATGACATTCTGCATTGGAATTTTGTGTAGCATCAGTCAAGTAAAATCATATCTGTGAGGTGCGGGAGGAGGCAGGAGAAGGATGGAGTGGCTTTATTGACAGGCAGGATGAGAAACTCGGCAAGGCTGGGGAGTTGTTCATTATCTGAGTGTTTGCAATAACTCTGCCTTCCCCAGCTGCTGCAAAGCTCATCTGCCACATCCCATCATCCAGGAAAAATCCCAATGTTGCCCCTTAACTCCATTAGGATCCCGGCTACTCCGACACTCCAGCCTGTGGATTTCTTACAAAAAGGTGGAGCTCTGAAAGAATGAGGCAGGCACAGATCCCAAATCACAGCCCTACTGAGATTTTTACTCTAAAGAAAAATGAAGATCCTCTTTCGGTGTTTCAATTAACCAGAAAACAAAGCTGCAAACGGCCCTCTGCAAAGGGAGCCGCTAGGGAGGCTGATTTGGCAGAACTGGGGCCAGAATGGGTTATGGGATGGGATTTCTTAGTGCTGCAAAGGGAAACTTAAACTGCCTTTGAATATGAAACAAGAATATCCCTGCTGCCTCCATCCTATTTAGGTAACACTTGGACATTTTGCTCTTTTCTGTGTTTGTTATGTCCACAGCTGACCTTTGCAGGTATTCCTGGGAATCCAAGTCCTGAGCACTTTGCTGAGCCCTGCGTCTCACGTCAGTGTCAGTTCACTCCCACCCTTTAGCAGCAGCCTGCTTTGCATAAATTTGTTTCAGGGATGGCAAAAACAAAAATAAACATGTGCTTTGTTTCGATTCTTGTTGCAGTCAGTAAGAAATCTCTGCCTTTTCCCGGTTGCAGGAGGGGGAATGTGCACTTTGATTTCCTTGCTTATCTGCTGGGTGCACACAGGGCCCTTCATGTGGGGTGAGGGGGTGACAACAAAGCCGACTTCTCCTCTTTGTCTGGTTTTAGTGGGGAGCTGATAAGTCAAACAAGTGGTTTTCCTCTCTCCAGATGGAGATAAGAAGTGATTGCTGCCAAATTATTCCCTGCTTTGTTGATCTTTTTGCATTGACTGTTGTAAACCTTCATCGTGGGCAGCAGTGATGCCGAGGTTATTTCTTCTCATCAGCAACGAGCTTCGAATCTGATCAGCTTTTGTTTTCTGATTGGTTTTTTGGGGTTTTTTTTAATTACTATCTGGAAAATTTCTGCCATGAATTCCTATATGGAAACCTTAGAGAATAGATTTGCTACCCGATGGCATCGCATTTCCAGGAATGTTGACGAGGAGGTGCAAAACCTACTCACAGCTCGTGTTTTGAGATCCCTGTGAGTCGCTTAGAGATGCTGTGTCAGGTTGACAGAGCATATTTGGAGAAGAAAGAAATACCTGCTGCTTACACTTGCTCAAGCGCTATTCCCGAATGCTCGAATTTATTCACAAGCGTGGGTGGCATTCTGAAAATTTTAAAACAATGCTCCACACTTGCATCTCCTGTGCTACACTGTCTGCTGTCAGTTAGGAAAACATCAAAAGGTAAAAGATTTGTCATTGAGGGATCTGCTAACCTGGTGAACTTCCTGAGCCCCGTGACCAAAGCCTTTGTCTATCCAACAAGCGAAATCCAACGTCAAGTGGCTTTTGGCATGCTGGGTATGATCTAAGCAAAGAATTTTCTGTGCGTTTTCTGTTCTTTAGGGAATTACCTTAAATTTGAGGGTTCACACCTTGCATTTCCCAATTTCCCATTCTGCTCAATGGGCATGGACCAGCCTCCTGTGCAGAAAGCATTTGATGAACTGGCTTGCTTTTCCATCAGTTTCGTTTCATTTTCATTACTTTCCCCTGTAATTTGTTTATTGGTTTCTGTATCTTTGAAAATTTTATTACTCTGTTATTCAAGCTAAAAAATAGCTAATTTTTCTTTCCCAAATGAGTTGCTTGAAGCAAAGTACCTATGAATACATGGGTATTTTAATTCACTTACTAAATGCATACAGAGAAAATTTACAAGCTGCCTTTTTACCATTTTTTAAGTGTCTGCTGACTGTTGCATAAGCTAAATTATTTACAGTATGAAGCCTCACAAAAGAGTAACAGATTTGGGTTATTTACTTTCCTGATAAGAAAAGGGGATTGAAGTTGCTGTGATATGCTGCTTTGTTAATTTTATATTTGTTCCCCAGTGTGTAAAATCTTTTTAAAGAACTAACACGAGTATTGGCAGACTCTTTTGAAATGGCGTGGAAAGGGTAAGATTAAACAAAACATGAAAAGGTCTTAAAAATATAAGTCAGCAAGCGTTCGATAAAAATAAAAGTGCACAACAATGGGAGACCTTTAGGATGCTTAATTTGTCTGCTCTGGGTTTGGGAATGTTCCCAGGGCAGGGGCACTTCCTGGGGGCTGTGGGGTTTGGGCGATGCTGGGCTGGGTGTTCCCGTGAGGTGCCAGCCCGCGGGGAGGCTGAAGGGTGACGTTGGCAGCAGTGCCTGTGATGCCTTAAGGGCT
>VYZT01008399.1:0-28434 GCA_013400735.1 Pomatostomus ruficeps | reverse complement strand
TTCCGATTTGAAGCCTCACCCAGGTTCTTGTTTGGTCGCGCCGTTGGTTATTTTTGGGGGGAAATTCACCACGGGTTAAGTGGTGCACGGAGCGTAACAGGAAGAACGTCTCGGCCCTGAGATCCAGCGCCGTAACTCACCCTCGGAACCAGGGCCTCGGCCAAATCCTCTGCTCCGCTGCCAAGGTGCTTTAAATCACATTTTAACGTTGACCCAATTCATGCAGCTCTTGCTAAACCAGACGATTTCTGCATCTCCTCCTGACCGTTTTGTGTTCTTGGTTGGGTTTAAAAGCGGTCGAGAAGTTGAGGTCAATCCCAGTTTTTCCCTTTTTTCACCTTGAGGGCACCTGAAACCACTTCTTCCCCAGGAATTAACCCCCAGAGTGACAATTTTCAACCGTGGGGATGCTCCCCTAGGTATGATTTGTTTTATTTCTTTCAAATCCCATTGGAATATCCTGCGCCCGCCCATGTCCTGCTCTCCGTGGCCTCAGGAAAAACGGGTCGGAGAAGGAGCTTGTCCTGATTTTCACAATCCTGACCTCACGTCCTCCTAGTGAGGAGATGCCAGGAGGAGCACGGCAAGGCGCTCCCGCTCCGAAGGGCTCAACAGGAGACTGTGGGGATGGAAAGGGAAGGGAAAGCTCTGGAAATGGGTTTATCCATGGATGGGCAACAACCCAAGCCCACGGTCCAAACACCACGAGCTCCGGTGGCATCAAAGGTGTTTTCCCAAACCTTTTAACCCCATCCCTGCACGGATGGGCTTTAAAACCTCCTCACGATGTTGGAGCAACACTTTGAGACTTGTCCGAGCTGGTTCCATGGGAAGTTTTTCCATGGGAATGTCCATCAGAGATGACCACAACTGACCACAGCTAATGTGACCCTTCCACCATTGGAATTACACCCATCAGGCTTCAATCCCCCTTTCCCTCTTCCCACACCTCTTATCCCGCTCCTGATAGGGATAAACAGATCCTCAGGGTTCAAGCAACACCCAAGGACCCACCGGTGGGAGAAGCCGCTTTGAGCAGGATGAACCGGCTCCGTTTATCCCAGCACTGTCATTCCACAGCTGAAAAATCAAGAGGAAGAGAGCTCAATGTCTCAAAACGAGAAAAAAAAAATCCCGACGTACAAAATCCTTTAAAAGCGGCTCCAAATTAAGAGCTCCGTCGAGGCTGTCAAGCCCCCGCGAGCTGAGTCTACAGCACCTTCCCCGGGAAGAGGGAGCTCGGCCCATTTATTTGGATGATGAAAGCAAAGGGATCTAAAAATTGCACTCCTTCGTTAATGAGCAGCCGAAGGGATCCGTAAGCATAATTCCAGAGGCCGGTAATATTTTATACAATCGGCAAGTGGTTTAAATTGAAAAGCCCCAACTGAATCAATATTTACTGCGTTGAAACGAAATGAATAGTAATAAGTCACTAAGCTCCCTGTCCTGTTTCATAAAATAAAAAATTATAAAAATGAGCACAGGCGCGGAGCGACCATCGCATCAACTTTTACGGCGCTCGGGGAGTCGTAACCGACTGTTCTCATCAAATCCGAACTGTAAAAATCCTGCCCGAGGAAGCCTCACTTCAGCAGCGCCGACGGGGAGAAAAGAAAAAAAAAAAAGGGGGGAAAACAGGAGGTGAGAGTTTCACCAACGCAGGCAAAAAAAAAGCTCCCAAAGCTGCGCTCCCCGGGCAGGCAGAGCGTTCTTGGATGATCCACGAAGCCGCTTCCTGCTGGATTTCACAGGGAGGATTTGCCAAGATGCCCTCCCAGGTGGATCCCGGCCTCCGGAGGATTTTTCCAAAGCTCTGGATCCGGCCAATGCAACCCCAGCCCTCCCTCATGTTCTGAAGTTGGTTGGTGTCACCTGAGCACAGGTGGGAATGATGCAGATCCATGAGGAGCTGCCGGGACCGGAAAGCAGGTCCAGGATAAGATTCCTGCTGCCTAATTCCCTGTCCATCCACAAACCCATGGATGACACGGGATTGATGTCAGGGATGACAAACAGGGGCAGCACACCCGGTCAGTCCTGCCGGATCGAAACAAACTGCACGGAGAGGTTGTGGAATTCCCAACCCTGCAAGTGTCCAAGGCCAGGTTGGATGGGGTTTGGAGCAACCTGGGATGGTGGAAAGTGTCCCCGCCCATGGCAGGGGTGGAACTGGATGGTTTTTAAGGTCCTTTCCAACCAAACCATCCCATGATTCCATGATTCCATGATTCCATGATTCCATGATTCCATGATTCCATGATTCCATGATTCCAATCCCACATCCTCACATGTTGTTTTCTCCTCCTCCTTATTTCTATTCTTGAAAATCTGGGAGTTCAGAAAAACAACACTGAGGGGCTGGAGCATGTCCAGAGAAAGAAATGGAGCTGGGAAAGGGTCTGGAGCACCAGGAACAGCTGAGGGAGCTGGGAAAGGGGCTCAGCCTGGAGAAAAAGGTGCTCAGGAGGGACCTTCTGGCTCCGCACAACTCCCGGACAGGAGGTGGATCCAGGTGGGATCAGGATCTGTTCCCAGGGAACAAGGGACAGGACGAGAGGAAACAGCCTCAAGTTGTACCAGGGGAGCTTTAGGTTGGATATTGGGAAAATTTCTTCATGGAAAGGGTTTATCAATCCCAGAGCAGGGGTGGAATCACCATTCCTGGAGGGATTTAACATCCATGTGGACGTGGCACTTGGGGACACGGTTCAGCGGTGGCCTTGGCAGTGCTGGAGGAATGGTTTGACTCAATGAGGGCTTTTCCAATCTCCATAATTCCATGATTCCACACCCTGATTTGGGTTGAAACAGCGCGATTTTAGACGCAGAAGAGACCAGGAATCTGTGAGAGGGAGGGAACAGGAAAACGCTCCCGCTGTCTCCCACAACTCCCACAAAGTTCCTTCCCATGACACAAATGACGTTTCCCCTTTGCCCCCTTTTATCCCGGCATTTAAAAAAGGAATTTAAAGGAGCAGAGACGTCGCCTCCGACACTCCCTGCTCCTCCTTATTGAGCCATAAAACCTTTTCCCATAAAAAATATCCCGAACCGGAATAGCTTTGGGGTTTCCCCGGAGATTCACCCCTCATTGCCTCTGTTTACATCCTTTCCACACCAGAGGACGGCAGGAACACAGACCTGGATCCACTACCAGCAATTCCAGAAGCAAATATTAAATCTCCACTTATTTTTTAGGGGGGAGGGGATAAAAGGAAATTATTTGCAATCAAAACGTTACTTTCAGCTTGGAAAACCGTTCCTGCTTGCGGACAGGTGGCCGCGGGATCCGCGCCAACTTCAGGAATCCCTCCGCTCTTTTTTTCCCCACTTTCCCAGCTTTAACAGCTGTGACCTCTCAGACCTCCCCGTATCCTCCCGCAAATCCTCCTTCCAGGCGAGCCCGGAGGGCAGCGGGAGCTGCAGATGCCGCGGAGCCCGGCCGGCACCTGGGGATGGATGGATGGATGGAACGGGAGCAGGGAAGCTGCCGGATGCAGATGGTCGGCTCTGCCGGTGCCAAGGGCGGTGGCGGATCCGGCCTCGTGCTGAAATCCACACGGAGGTGCCAGGATCCAGCCCGGGAAGAGCCGGGGAGAGGCTGGATGGTCCTGCATCACCCACACATTCCCGAACGGAATAAAACCAAGGCTTGGCAGGAACGCAGCGGCTTCATCCCAAAGGAAGCTCCATCAGACGGAGAATTTGGGGTGTGGGAAGAGGAAATCTCAGTGCTCTGCTGGGGAGAGAGACCAGACCTGGTAGGAGGGATATTAGTCGGTATTAATGAGCTAATTCCAATTAGTTCCAAGGCTGCAGAAGGAAATAAACATCCAGGGACTGCGCGAGCCGATTACGTAATCCCAGAAAAATTTGGGTTGGAAGGGACCTTAAAGATCATCTCCCTCCAACCCCCTGCCACGGACAGGGAACCTTCCCGTAGATTTTCCAAACAATTATGTAGGATAAAAATATACAATTATTCAGGAATTTTTCTCCACGTTGAGTACAACAGATGCTTAAACTCAACTGAAATTTTATTAACTCAGCCCAAGGGTGAAATTTGACCCATGGGAGAGATGTAAAAATTCCTTCCTTCCTTTCCCTCCTTCTTTTCCTTCCTCCTTCTTTTCCTTCTCCTTTCCTCCTTCTTTTTCCTTTCCTTTCCTTTCCTTTCCTTTCCTTTCCTTTCCTTTCCTTTCCTTTCCTTTCCTTTCCTTTCCTTTCCTTTCCCAAAGCCCTTCCCAGCTCCTTGAAAACAGCTCCTGCTGCCCGGTGAAGCCCTCGGAGATCTTATTTACGATCCCTCTCCATTTGCCAATCCAGAAGTTTCCTCCAGCTTTTTTCGAGCCATTTATATTTTTCCTCGGGATGCTCCTGTGCAGGGCCAGGAGCTGGATTCGATGATCCTTCCAGCTCAGGATACTCCCTGATTCCTCCCACCAGGATGAAACAGATGGATCCATCCTTTCAGCCTGAGAGAAGCCTAAATGTTTACTTAGCCTGGACGGAATTAATCAGTGGAAAACGATGCCCCAGCGCTTGCCAAGTGACCTTTTTTGCCCCCAAAAACCGGATTGCTCATTCCCGAGCTCCGAGACCTGCCCGGGCACAGCCCAGAGCTCAGCCCAGATGCCGGCACCAGTTGGACTCGGCTCAGCGCAGCAGCTCACGGTTTAAAGGAATCCATCCAAATTTTATCAGGATGAAAAGAAATTCAGGGACTTTATGCCTCGTGGAGCTGCCATTCAGCCACGTTCCGCTTCCCCGTTTTTCGGGTGTTTTTTCCTCTTAAATTCCAACTTTCACACTGGATTTGGCACAGGAAAATTCAGGGCTCGATCTGCAGAAAGGTTGGAGAAGTTATGACCCTTCATCGGGAAAACCATCTGGGAAAAGGGTGGGAAAAAAAGCAGCTCTGCCATTACTAATCTCTTATTAGAGCAGAAATTTAGGAATTAAATACATTCCTCACTCCCGCAGCTGTCACTGTCAGGTGAAAAAACAGGGAGCGCGTAAATGTCCAGCACCGGAAAATAATATTCCGAACGGGATGCTGTTAGGAGGGATAATTAACTTTAGAAAAACCACTTCCAAAGAGTCCAAACCAATTCCAAATGAATTTTAAATACAGCATGTGGCCAATTTGGAAAACTTTATCCACAGGGAGATTTCATCTGGCCAAGCTACTCCGTCGCTGCTGAAGTCTGGGTTAGGAAAGGTGAATAATATCCCATAAAATTTATATTTATTGGGAATTACAGCCATTGTTTGGGGAATTTGGATGGAAAAAAAGGAAGAGTTGAACTTGGAATGTCATGTTCCCGTGAGGAATTTCATCCTGGAGCACCTGGGCAGGAATAAATGGATGCCCTGGGACAGAGTGAGCAGCACCAAGAGGGTTAAAGGGTTTTAGGGACCAGCTCCGAATCCCAACAGGACCACGCTTGGTCCTTGGCGGATTTTAGCGGGATGTGTCCCAAATTGGATGAGGAAGGATCAATCCTCAGCTTCCTTCCCACGGCACCTGCCCTGGTTGTCCAGGATCCATCCAAGATCCTGGGCATTAATCCATAAAAATCAGCATTACAGTCATAATTAACATTTTTTATGGAATTGTGGAATGGTTTGGGTGGGAAGGGACTTTAAACATCATGGAATTTCAACTCCTTGCCATGGGCTGGGACACCTCCCACTATCCCAGGCTGCTCCAAGCCCCATCCAACCTGGCCTTGGACAATTCCAGGGATTCAGGGACAGACACAGAATTCTCCGGGAATTCCATTCCAGCACCTTCCCGCTCTCCCAGGGAAGAATTCCTTCCCAGTATCCCATCCATCCCTGTCCTCTGGCACTGGGATCCATTCCCTGTGTCCTGTCCCTCCATCCCTTGTCCCAAGTCCCTCTCCAGCTCTCCTGGAGCCCCTTTAGGCACTGGAAGGGGCTCTGAGGTCTCCCCGGATCCTTCCCTTCTCCAGGCTGGACATTCCCAGCTCTCCCAGCCTGGCTCCAGAGCACTTTTCCCACCAAGGAATGGGAAGGATCATCTCCAACCTGGTGTCCCAGCACCGGGACAGGGACACCCCACACTGGAAAAGGCCTCTTGGGATACCTGGGCTCACATTTTCCCCTCTTCCACCTGAATTCCTGATGATCCATCCCCGACCCAAAACCGCTGATCCGCAGCCGCGAACTCCCAACTTTTAATTTTAATCCCCCTAAACCTCCTCGCTGAGGATGTTCCCACTTTTTCCTGACAACTGCCGGACTCGGAAAGCAGGAAAAGGTGTCACAAAGGAGGAGGAAAAGAAATCCTGGCAAATAAAAACCTGCTCCTGAGCAAATCCTCCTATTTGGACATCAGAAACACTAAGGAAAACATACTAACTCAAAATTCCGTGGGGATGGAATGGGAATGGAATGGTGGGAGCAGCCAGGCAGGAAGACGTTGCCCAGGAGTGGCACCACCACGAGCGCCTCTGCTCTGTGACGCCCTCCGTGCCGGTTTCAATCCCTACGGGATCTTTCCACTTCCTTTGTCCAACCCTGGGAGCTGGGAATGCTCCAACCAAGAGATGTTTCCTCATCCCAAGCCCCTCATGACTCCCTGAACCCTCCAAATAAACATTTCCTGGAATGCAGAATCTCCTTTCTTATCCCAGTATCATCACAGTTGATCTTTTTCCATAGGATTCTTCGCTTGCGAACTCCATCAGGGATCCAGAATCCCTTTGTCCCTGACCCACAGAATCCTAAAAGTAGCGGGGACCCTTCGGAGTAGATCTCTGGTGCCGACTGGATGGTTTCCAGACAATTTCCATCCAACTCGGGCATCCCAGGAGGAATTTTTTCACAAAAAAAGAGTAGAATTGGAATGGGCTGCCCAGGGAGGTGTGGAATCCCCATCCCTGGAGGTCTCCAAGGAAAAGCTGGAGGTGGCACTCAGCACTCTGGGCTGGGTGACAAGGTGGGGATCGGCCACAGGCTGGACTCAGTGATCTTGGAGGACTTTTCCAACCTAAATGATCCTGGGATTTCGTGTCCTCGTGCCAAAGGGTGCGGAAAATCCAACACCTCATTAGGCAGAAAGTCAGTGCCTGGTCGGGGAATCTCCATGGATTAAGTTGGAAAAGCCCTTTCCAATCATCAAATCCAACATATCCAGCACGGGAAGGAGCTGCAGGATCTCCCAGGAAGGAAAGATCCGGGTTTACGGAATGCTGGATGCTCCAGGGAAGGGCTGATCCAAGACCCACACAACACCCCGCCGAGTAAACAACCCCGCGCCGCGTCCCCGGGATCGGATGTGGCAGTTTGCTTTTTAATGGAATCCATTCGAAAGGCGACGGCTCCATTAACCAAAATTAAAAAAAGGAAAATCCCATTATTCCTGAGGACGTTCATGTGCATTTAGAGCTGGTCATTAACCCCTGAGTCCCGCTTTTATTTTGGTCTCATTACTTCCTCCGGAGTGGAGCTCGATTACGGCGGCCGACCCAGGAGGAGGGAAACGGGAGCGGCTTCCCCCGGCGCCGGCAGCCTGGAATTCATGGAAAAGCAGGAAAAATCCACATTCCTGGCAGGATGTTGCCCTGGAACTGGGGGAACTGGGAAGATGGAGGGGTCAGGGCAGGGAGTGGGGGTGGTGGAATCCCTGCATCCCACTGGAAGCATTTCCGGGTGGGAGAGAAGGACAAGGGGGGAAAAGATGGAAAAAAAAAAATTGAGGAAGAAGGAAGAAAGAAAAGGGGGAAAAAGATGGGGAAAAAAAAGGAAAATGGAGGAAGAAGGAAGAAAGAAAAGGGGGAAAAAGAGGGAAAAAAAGGGAAAATATGAAAAAATATTTAAAAGGGGAAAGGAAAATAGGGAAAAAAGGAAAAATATAAAAGGGAAAAGGGAAAAATGGGAAAAGGGGAAAGGAAAAAAGAAGAAAAAAGAAGGAAAGGGAAAAAGGGAGAAAAGAGGGGAGAGGAAAAGAAGAAAGAAGGAAAGAGGAAAAAAGGAAAAGGGAAAAAGAAAAAGAGAAAAACAAGAGGAAAAGGGGGAAAAGGGAAAGGAGGGAAGGAGATAAAGAGAAAAGGGGAAAAAAGGAAAATGAAAAAGAATTTTAAAAAGGGAAATAAAAAAGACAAAGGAAATAGAAAAAAGGGGGAAGGGAAAAAATGAAAAAGAAAAAGGGAAAAAGAAATGAAAAGAGGAGGAAAAGGAAAAAAAAGAAAATAAGAAAAAGGGGAAAAGGCAAAAAAAGGACAGAAGGGGAAAAAAAAGAAAAAAGGAAAGAGGAAATGGGGAAAAGAAAAAAGGAATAAAGCAAAAAAGGGGAAACAAAGGAAAAGGAAAAAAGAGACAGGAGGGCAGGAGATAAAATGATAAAAGAAAAAAAGGGAAAAAAGGAAAAAGGAAAAAGGAGAAAAGGAAAGAGGGAAAAAGGAAAAGAAAAGAGGCAAGAAAGAGAAAAAGGAAGAAGGCAAAAAAAGGGAAAAAAATGAAAAGTAAAAGGGGAAAATCTAGAAAAAGGAAAAAGAAGAATATAGCAAAGGCAAAACAAATTAAAAAGGGGAAACAAAAAGGAAAACGGGAGAAAAGGAAAAGGGGAAAAGGAAGGGAAAAAAAAGAAAATAACAAAAATAAGAAGAAAAGGGAAAGAGGAAAAAGAGAAAAGAGAAAACGGAGAAATTAAAATAAGAAATAAAAAGCCTAGAAAGATGGAAGAGAGGAGTGAGTTTTCCTCAGTTTTCTCTTGGGAAGGGGGGAGCACCAGGAGCAGGGAGGATTAATCCCAAGCTTTGCCCCAAAGAGGTGCCATTGTTTTTTAAAGCCTCTAAACCAGTCCGGAACAGAAACTGGATTACGCTGGGCCAGATGTCAGGGCTGCTCCGAAACAATCCGGGGTTGTGCATCTCATCCCAGCCTCATTAAAGGGATTAAAAGTACTTCCTATAGAAACAAAAAATATGGATTTCCAAACGGGAGTCGCTGTTCCCTCCCGCCCGCCAACGGCTCCAATCCCAGCAGATGAATTTCGCTTTAATGAGATGTCATTTTGGAGAATGGTTTAACATCCCTTCAAAAAAAAAATCCGAGGCCTAAAACCTCGTCAAACCACGTCGGGATTATTAAAAGAAAATTTACCACACAGACAAAATAAAATCAAACAAAATAGGAGCCGCCAATTCGCAGAATCCATGACACGGCCGTTTTTAAATGTGATGGAAAAGGCTTTCCAAGTTATCTGCTTAACCACAGGCTTTCTGTTTACTTCTCACTTTCATGTCAAATGAATTTGGGAAGAAAAAAACTGACAGGAACTTTAAGGCCATTCGTCACATTCCGGCTCCGTTCGCAGATTAACGCGGCAAAAGCCGGGGAAGGCGGAGGGGGGGGTGAAGGGATTTTATCATCTTGATAAAAGGAAATTAACTCCCGGTGTCCCAACCTCTGCCCTCTGCTCGCGATTCCTTCGCCTCCGTGGCCGGGAGATCCCGGAGCAATCGGCACCGGGAGGTGAAATCCAACCAGAGCATCATCCCAATTAAATAAACAACACAAAAAGCTGTGCTTGAAACCCCCAAAATTGGGAAATTGAAGCACTTTGCACCGCTAAAAGCAGCATCTGGCCCCCAACACCGGTCCAGTCTGTGCTCCAAACTGGTCTGCGTTGGGATCCCACCTCTTGGACCCCCAGAAGGTCCAAGGACTGGTGGAAAAAAACAAATGGATCAAGGAGAGCAGACGGCGTTTGCTGAGATCTTTAAAATCCCCGTCCCTGTCTGCTCGCAATATATGGGAACGTCGATTAAAGCCTCTCCCATCGGAGCGCTCGGCAATTTTCCGCCGTGGAAGCCGACGTTAACAGTTTTCCCTGTTTTCTCTGCAACTTTTGAGATGATGGCCCCAGAACCGGAGAAATATGGATTTGCTCCCATCCACCGTGAATTACGGTCCCAAACTTCGCTCTCCGTTCTCGGCTCCGACCGCTGACCTTCCAGGATCGGGAACAAAGAATCCCGGAATGGTTTGGGTTGGAAGGGGCATTAAAAACCATCGAGATCCAACCATGGGCAGGGACACTTTCCGCTATGCCAGGTTGCTCCAAGCCCTGTCCAACCCAGCCTGGAATAATTCCAGGGATGGAGCATCCACAGCTTTCCTGGGAAACCTGTGCCAGGGTCTCACCACCACCCCTATCCAGCGTTGGGTTGTACAAGGAGCAACCAACGCATCCCAAGCGCTTCCCGATGATTCCCAGAGGCGTCACAGCTGTTGGGTGACCCTGTCCCATTTCCGGAACTTCTGGACTTCTTAGGGAATCTTAAAGTGAACCGAAAAGCTCAGAAGTGATGGAATTAGTCTGGTTTAACCCATTACTGCCCACCAGTGGGATGATGATGGAGGACTCGGCACAGATCCTGATTGCCCCAATCTCCAACACGAGGAAGATGGAAAGGATGAGAAAACCTCCCCGGAATTCCCAAGGATACGTTCCCCTTCCCAAAAGAAAGGGAATATATTGAGTTTTCACATTCATCTCATCCACGAAAAGTCAACCACAGTGTTCTGTGGGAATGAGATACGAGAACTGGAACGCATCCAACGGGCAACACGCGATTCTATCCCGTAACCCAAGATTCCCGATCCACTGTGTCTCCCTTCCCCAAGGATTTAGGGAGAAAGGGTTAATTACACGCTGACAGCGCACCAGGACCGGCACCTGCGGCTCCACTCATCCCGGAATAATGGGGAAAATAATCTCCCACAGAGGGGAAGCCAAGCGCCCTTCCCGACCACACAATCCTGGTGTCTCGAGGCGGTGAAATCACTTCTGCAGGGAAACTTGTAACAGCACTCAAGGAATGTCAGAAAAACGGGATGGAAAATCGGGAAGGCTTCCCTGGGAAAGGATGACAGGGTGTGCGTGGAATGGATGGTCCCATCCCATGGAAGTGTCCTTTACCCTTCAGCTCTAATCCCAAAAGGCTTTGGATCTCTGAAACCCGGGAAAAAAATCCTTGTAATCACCAGATCACAGAATTATCCAGGCTGGAAAAGTCCAAACTTTGACCGATCCCCACCTCGTCAACCAGACCGGAGCGCTGAGTGCCACATCCAGTCATTCCCTGAACACCTCCAGGGATGGTGACAACCGTTCCCATCTTAATCCACGCTCCAGGCCACGGGACGGAACAAAAGAGAAGGAAAATAAAAGGAGAAAAAGAAAACAAAACTAAACCTCACACGAGCGAATCCTCCGCTGACGAGCTCCTTTCTCCTGAGCTGGCATTTCCCTGACAAATGTTGGATTATCTCGTTCTTTACTTATTTATAGTGCTGGAGGGGTAGGATTGTCCCTCAAGAGGCGCCGCCTGAAGTTTTCAGGAAAGAAATATCAGAGTTTCCCCAGCAGTGCCAGACACAACTCATTATTTGCAGACAGGTGACTTTTTGTTTTCCACACTTTGCAGCAGGATTTCAGAAGAAAACTCTTCAAAGTGGGTCAGTGTTGCGCTCCCACACTGGGGGTCTGAAAACTCAACTCAAAAGCCTCTCTTGCTCCCAAAAACGCATCTTAAAAGTGGTTTTGGCTCTCCAGAGGGAGAACTGGAGTCTTCTGAAGGAGTTTACAGAATCCTAAAATATTCTGAGTTGGAAGGGACACGCGAGGATCATCGAGTCCAACTCCCGGTCCTGCACAGGACGCCTCAAAAATCCCACCCTGTGCCTGAGTGTTGTCCAAACGCGCCTTGAGTTCTGCAAGTTTTGGGATCCTGACCACTTCCCTGGGGATCCAGCTTTTCTGGGAAACCCATGCAAGGTCCTCATCACCCTCACAGGGAAGAACTTCCTGAGATCCAATCTAACGCTGTTCATTTTCATGGGATGCCGTTCCCCCTATCCTGCCACTCCTTGCAAAAAATTCCCTCTCCATCTTTCCTGTCGGCACTGGAATGTTGCAATTAGGTCACCCTGAAGCTTCTCTTCTCCAGGCTGAACATTCCCAATCCTCTCAGCTTTTCCTTGTAGGAAAGGAGCTCCATCCCTCTAATGATGTTGGTCCATGACACGTGGACATCCCATTTTTCTGGTGGCCACATCCACGTGAACCATGGAAAAAGGTTGGAAGGAGGAGCAGCGTCACTCAGCGCGACACTTCCTCCATCCCAACTCCTCCACAGCAAATCCCTCACCCCTTTCCCAGCAGAGAGAGGAGAGAGGACATCTCCCTCCAGGATTTTTAAGGGATGACCAACCTCGATGTCACCAGGAGCAACCGGAATTCCGGGCCAGCAAATCGCAGCCCTCACGAGCCGCGCTCCCGGCAAAGCGGCGGGAGATAAAGGGGGAGGAGTGAAAAGGAGAATCAATAAATCTTAACCTCATTCACAATGATCTGGAGCTCTTATTAAGTAAATTAATTTAAGTTAATTTAACTCGATCATGACTCCCGATCACAGTGATTTAGTGAGGGGGGAAATTGCATTAGGAAAGGCCACACTCACCAGATAGGAGAACGGAAGAAAATTAGATCCACTTAGCAATGTGAATTAATATGGAAATAGCAGGTGTAAATTTCACCTTATCAAGAGAGTGAAAATTATCTTCATAAATTTGGAGAAATAGGCCCCGGGTTGCTTATAAATCTATTTAAAACAAAAATATTACAAAAAGTGGAGTAAAATTAATTTAAAATATACTCCCACCTATCGCCTCGACGAGAAGTCAGCGGCGGGGCCGAGTTTAATGCAACCCAGCAAGAAGGGGAGGACGGAATTTATTCCCGAGGGATTGGCATCAGGTACCTCCAGCAACTCCTCCTGTCACTCACTTCCCAAAGCCACATCCCTCTTCATCTTTTTCAGGGAATTTGGGGAGTTATTGGCAAAAATGGTAACTTCCCGGATGTCCCAGAAAAGTAAAATCCTGGCACATCACTTCCAGAGATACAAAAACCAGGATTTCATGGAAGAAATCGCTCCTTAGTGCCAGCTGGGAACCAGTTTGGGGGGCAGCACCACCAGCTGACATCCCACTGTTGGCTTAAGGGGAAGAGGATATTAAAAAATCAAATTATTATTATAAAAATATAATTATTAAAATGAAAAATATTATAGAAATATTAAAAATAATTGACTACTCAGTATGAAAAATAAAACTGAGGTGACTAAAGGGGTGTCCCACTGTCACCAGAGCTGCTCCTTGTTTTGGGAATAACAGAAAATCGGGGAAAAAAGCGGCTCTTGGCACGTTGCTTGTGACAGATCCAAGATGATGATAGGAACGGTGGAGCAAAAAATCCCGTGAAAACTCCGGGAGAAGCATTTGCCACGTGCTTCCTCCAGACAGGCCGGATGATTGATCGTCCCCAACGAAGGTAATTGGGAGACGGAGATTTATGGCTTCTTTAAAACATAATTGTTTTAATTTGCTGATGGCATTTTATCAAGATTTGTCTGGAGCAGCTGTAAGATCTAAACTACACCAATTTAATGAAGTCGGAGATTAACACGGAAAAAACGATCCTACGAGCGGGAGCTCCCGGCCAATCGCGGCGGAACGAGGTCGTTCCTTGGAAAATCACTGCTGGGTTGAGCAAAAGCCACCACCCGGATCCCAGAGGTTTCTGCTCTGAATTCCACGCCTGAAGCTTCTCCCCGCTCCTTGATTTTCACCGTGGATCCTCCATCCATCAACCATCCAGATCTGGAGTAACGAGGTGTGAGGGAAGAAGCTGAGCCTGACAGTCGGAGAACGAGTTGTTCTCTGTTAATTACGGCTGAAGGTCACAGAATCATGGAATGGTTCGAGTTGGAAGGGACCTTAAAGACCATCCAGTTCCATGGGCAGGGACAAATTCCACTATCCCCGGTTGCTCCAAGCCCCATCCAACCTGGCCTTGGACACTTCCAGGGTGGTGAGGCCTTGGCAGAGGTTTCCCAGAGCAACTGTGGCTGCCCCATCCCTGGAAGTGTCCAAGGCCAGGTGGGATGGGGCTTGGAGCAACCTGGGATAGTGGAAGGTGTCCCTGCTCATGGCAGGGGGTTCGAACTCAAGGATCTCCAAGGCCTCTTCCCACCCAACCATCCTGTGATTCCATGAATTTGCAGGATGATGGACCAGGCCAAAAATGATGTCGTTTGATTCTGGAAAGGGAAATTCAAGAATTTGATCCCAAGGATGTACAAATGGAGGTGGCACCTCCAAGTGGAGCAGTAATTGGAGGAGACAACCCGGAACAAAAGGAGACCTGTGGATCTCAGGGATGATGCCCAATTGGGAAAATACCAAAGGCAAAATTAGAATGTGAAGACAAAGGAAGAGGTGGTGCGGGTAAGGTTGACCATGATCCCAAAAGGATCCCAGTTTCCATACTGGAAGAAGCACTTTGAGACCAGTAGGATACAAGAAATGAGGAGTTTCTCGACCAAGAGTTTGGAAAACAGACAAAATAATTGACCCGACCTTTTTTTCCAACCTCTCTGTTTATCCCATATTTGCCTCATCACCCTGAACTTCTCCAAAACCAACCGTCCCTTCAGATATGGATTTGTGAATCCCAAAATTCACTTTTAAAGGGAAAAATCCAGCAAAGTCAGGCTTTAAAAACAATCACCACAATTTTTGGGCCTTCACAGCTCTACCATAAAAGCCACCAATCCCCACGGCATTGCTGGGGAATGGTTTTTGGAGGAAACCACCTGGAGCAGGGAGAAAAAAGCCGGAGAAGAGCAGAGCAGGATCTCTTTGCGCAAAATACTGTCCCTGATTCCTGGCATTTCAGGGGCAGGACAAGTTATTCCTGACCTTAAAAAAGCCAAAATCTGTATTTTCACCAAACCTACAACTTCTGATTGCACCTTGCATTAAAAACTCAATTATTTTAATGACCTTCCTGCTTCTACACAAGCTCCAGGTGTTTTCTTGGCCTCTGAGATGCTCCCTGGAAACTTCTCCACCTCTACGGATTTAGGAATATTCCAACTCCAGGGTACGGCACCTTCAGTGCCTCCCTTCTCTAAACAGTTCAAAAATATTTCCTGATGTTCCACTCATCCAGGTAATTGGGAATAAGCGAGTTTGGGACATTCTGGTGTAGGTTTGGAGCATCCAACACGCTCCTCTTCGTCACCAACGCCCGCACGTTTATTCATCTTCGTTTCAGCTTATTTAACTGCTCCATGGAAACAATTAATTCCACGAGGGAATAAATAGGAAGCCACAGGCATAATCTGTTGGCACCAACTCGGGATAACACAATTCCTAATATGATTTTACACTCTAAGTCAATAAACTCTGCGTAGACCAAACAAACGCAGGAATTAAACGGCGAAGACGCAACAGAGAAACACGGAGCCCCACGTGGGAGGTTCCATGATTCCCGCATCCCAATCAGCTGAATTTTCAGGGATGAAAGAATTACCTGGAGGTCACGAGGCGCCTGGTTTTCCAGGTGGGAATGGGGCTGGTGAAGGATGATAAGGCTGGAGACACCACGTTCTTCTTCACGATCCTGTAGCGCGTCTTTATCACCTTGTTGGTTGGGGGCGTCCTTACGAAGTGGAAGTTGGATCCTAGGAAAAAGAAAAAATGTGGAAAAACGGGCTTGAAATCCAGGTGTGGATGGGATAGGAGGGATCTCACCGATGTTCTCAGAGAATCATGGAATTTATAAGGTTGGAAAATACCAAGTTCAATGGTCATTGGTCCCACGTACAACGTAAATCCTACATCCATGTTTTGAGCACCTGGAAAAGTGTCAGGAACANTGGAAGAGACCTTTAAGATCATCAGGCTCAATGGTCATTGGTCCCACATCCAACAGAAGTCCTACATCCAACTTTTTCGCGTCTGGAAAAGGGGTAAAGCATCAGGAATGGGACTACCCATGGGACAGACAAGTCCTGAGGGGCTTGGGAATGGCTCCACCAGCCCATCAGGAAAACTCTACCACGGGAATCATGGATTCACCAACACCACCTTGATCCCAACATCCACACTGGAAATAAATGTGTGCCTTTAATCCTTGGCGTTTTCATCATATTTTTCATCTCTGGAAGTGTGGAAATCCAGATTGGAGCAACCTGGAATAGTGGAAGATGCCCCTGCCCACGGCAGGGAGCTGGATGAGCTTTAAGCTCCCTTCCAACCTTAACCATTCCGAGATTCTCCGTGCTGCAGGATGATCTACATCCCAGGTTATTCCGCGGAATGCGCCGTGCAATTAACACTTCTGTGTTTGACTGCGGTTTTCCTCCGCGAGTCGTTTTGTTTTTTTTTCCCCGAGCTTTCAGGAATGCACCTAATTGCCCGACTTTTATAACGTACGGCCGTAACTGCCCGGATAATTAAAGCTGACACTCCATGCTGAGCCTCGGTCTCCGGGTTTTAGGACTGATTTAAACGGCCGGCTGTTTTTCTTGGAGAAATTAAAATTACGGAGAGGTTGGGAGGGGAAAAGCGGGATCGTTATTTCCGCTGAAAACATCAGACCCATCCCCATGTTGTGAGAGGAGGGAGAATAAGGTGGATTCCCAGGAAAACCAGGAAAAATAGAGAAATACATTTTAGAGCCGATACCATTCCCTAGGAAGGAGGGAGCAGCTCCCCCATTTCCCTGCAACACCGGCAACACCAATCCACACCTTTAGTTTCACACAGGGAATATTTTCCTTCTCGAGCATTCCCAACAAGTTGATGACTCGTGTTGGCTTTGGGAGGGATCATACGACAAAAATTTCCACTCCCAAACTCAACTGGTGGTGGCAAAAGGGGAAAACCGGGCTCTGCGACGACGGAAAAATCGCTGGAATTTTCCACGTTAAAGACGATGCACAATATTCCTCAATCTGATCCCATGGGATAAATCAGGAGCAAGGAGCACATGGAGGGATTCAGAGCCCTCATTGCCACCTGTAAAGCCCAAATAATCCCTTCTATACGGCCAAAATCAAATTTGGAAGGTGTTTGATATAAAAAGCCCAGCCAGCTCCTGGCATCAAGCATGGGCCAGGTCACAGCATGTGGAACCTCTGATTCCTGGATGAATCCAAGATCCTAAATCCAAAATGTTATTTTAAGACTCCTTCACATCTTTCCAACTCCTAAGAGGAGCCTCTGCTTAATTAATGCATCAATATAATGTCTCGTGCAAATAATTTTTGGCATCACCACAGATAAACAGCAGAATTTGCATCACAGGATCATGGAACGGTTTGGGTTGGAGGGGACCTTAAAGATCATTGAATTCCAACCCCCTTGGGAATGCCATTCCCAAGACCAGCACGATGCCATGAACCAGGGAGTATCCACAAAATCGGTGCTCCAAAGTAAAACCCAAGTAAAGGTTCCTTAAGTCAAGCAGTTGATGCTGAACAAACTGAAAAGCGGGAATTAATTGGAAGGGAATTCAAGAGCTTCCAGTGATTCGGAATAAGAATTAAATAAAATTCAAATAAACCAGGAGGTTTTGGGGTCCCATGGGAATATTATGAAGTTAAACGAGATCAACTGCAAGGTCCTGCAGCCAGGTTGGAGCAATCTCCAGTTTGAGTCCAGACTGGGGATGGATGGACTGGGAGCAGCACCAAGAAGGATTTGGGGGTGTTGGTGGATGAGAAACTGGACATGACTTAGCCACGTGTGCTCACATCCCAGAAATTCCACCATGTTCTAGGCTCCTCCCTTAGCGTGGGCAGCAGGAAAATGGGAATTCTGCACCTCTGCCCCAGTCAGGTGAGATCCCACCCGGAATTCTGCATCCAGCTATGGGGTGCAAAATCAGGAAGATGTGGAGCTGCTGGATGGACTCCAGAGGAGGCACGGAGATGCTCCAAGGGATTCAGCCCCTCTGCTCTGAAGCCAGACTGGGAGAGCTGGGAATGTCCAGCCTAGAGAAGGGAAGGATCCAGGGAAACCTCAGAGCCCCTTCCAGTGCCTAAAGGGGCTCCAGGAGAGCTGGAGAGGGACTTGGGACAAGGGATGGAGGGACAGGACACAGGGAATGGCTTCCCACTGCCAGAGGGGAGGGATGGATGGGATATTGGGAAGGAATTCTTCCCTGGGAGGGTGGGAAAGCCCTGGAATAAAATTCCCAGAGAAGCTGTGGCTGCCCCATCCCTGGAAGTATCCAAGGCCAGGTTGGACGGGGTTTGGAGCAACCTGGGATAGTGGAAGGTGTCCGTGCCCATGGCAGGGGGTTGGAACCAAAATCTCTTCCCACCAAAACCAATTGATGACCGCAAGAACTGCAGCCACTTTAAAGGTGAGGAATTCCAGAGGTGACTTTGGAGGTGAGGCAAGAAGGGAGAGAGGAAAGAGCACGGAAAGCAAACGGGATTTCATTGCTCTTCCCCTGTCCTGGGATTTTTTTTGCAGCAGATCAAATTCTTCAGGGCAGTGACCGAACCCCTGCGTGGGCTTTTAAAGCTTTTGCAAGGTTGAAGTTTTAATTACAATTAAAATTGCTCACAAGTACCGGCAAACTTGGAGCCTTTTCCTTCGGGGAACTGTATTTAGGACAGGAAAATGGGAACAGCGAAAGGACAGAGGTGCCAACACCATACACGCGATGAAATCCCAGCTACGGTGACAGTGGGATTATCCTGAAATCATGGAATGATTTGGGTTGGAATGGACCTTGAAGACCATCCAGTTCCACCCCCTGTCATGGGCAGGGACACCTTCCACTATCCAGGGGTGCTCCAAGCCCCGTCCAACCTGGCCTTGGACACTTCCAGGGATGAGGCAGCCACAGCTTCTCTGGGAATTTCATTCCAGGGCCTCACCACCCTCACAGGGAAGAATTTCTCCCTAATACCCCATCTAACTCTGCCTTCTGCCACTTTTGTCACTCAGAACGTGTGGATGCACCCAACCTCTCATGGATTCAGCACCAACCATGTACCCAAAGCACCTTCTTCCACGGAGAGCCACAATTCCACATCCTCCCCAGCCAGCAGCAGCACAAGTTGCCCCTTTCCCTCCTCCGCTCTGACCTCGCGGAATTACCAAGCTGGGAATTCGCTGAATACATAATTAACATTTTTTTGCCCCCGCGCAAGCTCGAGCTGCCACCAATCAACCCAGAACTGCATCAAACTCCCGCCTGACAAGAAAGAGAGGTCCCAAATTATTGCAGGCGTCCCCCTCCTCCTCCTCCTCCTTCCCCACAACACGCGGGCACCTGGTAAACTCTATTCCCAGAGGTAATTGGATGGTGTATTCATTCCGAAGCCGCTCCTTGGAAAGTGCCTGATGCGCGACTCCGGCATTAACCACCTCCTCAAAGAGCCTCTCCGAAGAGCTCCGTTTTCTATTATTACTTGCTAGCTGAGGGGTTTTGTGTAGATAATCATGTTATTTAGACAGGATGTTGGTTTAATTCCCTTCATTACAGGCTCCCAGGGTTGTAATTTTTTCCTCTCCGCGTGATGTATTCCCCGTGGCACATTTCACTCAAATCAAACACTTCACGCTTTTATTACAAACAATACCCCAGCGTCCCCCGTTATCAGCCCGGCGCACACATCCCCACTCCTCGCCGCGATCCAGAGGTCACTTCTAATGACTAATCGATCTCATTAGCTTTCCTAATTAAAAACTTTACTACCGCCATGGAAGACAAACTACAAAAAAACTGCTTGCATCATATTCGAATGGGATATGAGCATCATTTATCAGCCAGGGCCGCGCGCTGCTGAGCTCGGGGCTTTCGGCGGAGCCGCGAATCCCGCGGGCGCCTCTCGCGCCTCCCGTTTCCCAGGGAAAAAAAAAAATCCTGGTGTAAACTCCAAATGCAGAATTGTTAAGGTTGGAAAAGACCTCTAAGGTCATCAACCAAGCGCTGCCAAGGCCACCACTAAAAGGTGTCCCCAAGCGCCACATCCACACGGATTTTAAATCCCTCCAGAGGTGACGATTTTACCACTTCCCTGGGCAGCCTGAGCACCGTTCCAGTGAAGAAATTTTTCCAAATATCCAAACAAAACTTCCCCTGGTGCAACTTCAGGCTGTTTCTTCTTGTCCAATGCTGACCTTGAGATGGGGAATTTGCTGCCAAATTCTCTTACCGGGGTGCTCCAAGCAGGTGGGATCCAGGAGCCACCGGCAAATGGATCCCTTAGGAAAGGGGTTGGATGCAAGGGTCCTTATTTCTACTTTTATTTTCCTGGGAGAAGCACCAGGAATTGGATCCCTGGGGAATTTGAAGCAGGGAGGGCATAAAAAAAGTTCGCTCCTGGAATATTTTACCTGGAAAACGGTCTGGAGAAAATTTCTTTTAAAGGATGCGTCCCCGAAAGATGGGAAATTACTTTGGACAAGGTCCTGGAGTGACAGGACAAGGGGGGAATGACTTCCCACTGCCAGAGAGCAGCGATAGATGGGATATTGGGAAGAAATTCTTCCCTGGGAGGGTGGTGAGGCCCTGAGATGGAATTTCCAGAGAAATTGTGGCTGCCCCATCCATGGACAGGATGGGGCTTGAAGCCACCTGGTCTAGCGGAAGATGTCCCTAAAAGCCATGCTGATGTGGCACTTGGGGACAATTTAGTGGTGGCCTTGGAAGTGCTGGGTGAACATTTGGACTTGTTCTTAGAGCTTTTTTCCAACTTCAATGATTATTCCATGATTCTGTGATTCTAAATCCGTGAGACAAGAGGAAGACGATGCTGCTCGGGATGGATTAGGGAAACCGCAATATCGGTGGAGTAAATCCTGTCCAGCTGCTGCCGGGAAAAAAGGAAGTTAAATAAGCAAGGGGAACTTCAGGAGGGCAGATTCCCAAATCCAAGAGATTATTGCTGCTTTTGGAAAAGGATATGGGACAGAAAAGCTTCCTGTACGGGCACAGGAATGGCGAAAAAAACTGAACTAAGTCATGACCTAGGTGCCACGAGGTCTCCCATCCTCAATCCTTGGCCACCACAACCCTTCCCGTGTGTCTCCATCGGGGCTCGGTGCCGAGCTGTGCCGTTAATCCCGATCGGAGGCGAGCCGGGAAGCAGTGAGTGACAGGTACATTGATCTTCCAGCACTCGGAAGCGCGATGGGAGCAGGGACGAATGCAAATTGGGGAGAAGAAGCCGAACCTCAGACACGCTGCCAGGGCCGGGGAAAACCTCAGGGATGAAAGGGATGCAGCAGGACCATCCCAAGGGGAAAAAAAAAGCAGAGGTCAAAAACCTCTGATAAAACCAAATTGCTGTTTCCAAACAGGCAGGAGGGGAAAAAATAAAGGGATAAGGATTATTAGGACACGTGTAAAGGAGAAACTGGCATATCCCAGCTCCTGATAGAGGGGAAAAAACTCACACTTGGAATTCAGAGCAGCTCCAAAAAGAAATTAAGATCTCTGTTGAAAGGTTTTATGAAAGCAAATCTTTCCCAACATGAAGATGAATCCCTTGCCAAGGGATTTGCTCAGGTCTGGAAATGAAGATTCAGCAACACCCACGGTTATCCCCAAATCCCAGAAGAGGCCGCTCACCCAAAGCCATCCCAGGCCGCAGCGGGACAATCACGCACATCCAGTGATGCTCTGGGATGGCACGGGATCAAACCTCCCTCTTTTCCATGGAAAAAGGCATCCCTGACCCAAGACAGCTTCCTGCTGGCTTCCATCATGTGGAGTTTGGGATGACCAGTGTTAAGAATGAGGCCCCAACATCCGCTCCTTGTAAAACTCCTGCAAGACCATTTCCTAATGGATCTGATCCTTCCGCGCTGTCTCCCGTCTCGTGGATGAAGGGAAGGTGGTAGAGGAGCTTTCCAGGATTTTAGTAGGAAAGTCCAAGGGCAAATTTGGGGGCACAAGAGGAGTTTGCAGCCAGGAGCAACCCAAATAGCAGAAGCACCATGGGAAGGATGGATCAGCCTCACTCCCGCTGCAACAGCCGATTCCAGGGATCGGGAATCCCAGTCATTGCCCTTCACATCAACCGAGAGCCAGGTTGCTCCAAGCACCATCCAACCTGGACATGGACACTTCCAGGGATTCAGGGGCAGCCACAGATTCTCTGGGAAACCTGTGCCAGGATCTCACCACCCTCACAGGGAAGAATTCCTTCCCAATATCCCATCCATCCCTGCCCTCTGGCACTGGGAAGCCATTCCCTTTGTCCTGCCATTCCATATGCTTGTCCCAAGTCCCTCTCCAGCTCTCCTGGAGCCCCTTCAGGCCTGGAAGGGGCTCCAAGGTCTCCCTGGATCCTTCTCTTCTCCAGCCTCAGAGAAGAGAAGAGAAGAGAAGGAAGAAGACTTCAGGTCATCATTGGGTGCAGAGGCAGAAAAGCACCCAAACTTCTGGGGATTATTCCCAACACCACTGGCTTCCCTGGATGAGAAAAGGGATAGGAAGGGAATGGCAATGGAAAGAAAAACTCAGAAAGACAGAGAGAAGTTGGGCTAAAACAAGAATCCTAAAAAGGTTTGGATTGGAAGGGACCTTCAACACCATCGAGTTCCAACCCTCTGCCACAGGCAGGGACACCTTCCACTATCCCAGGTTGCTCCAAGCATTTGGAAATGACCTTCAACAGGGATAAATCCATGGGAAACCCAAATAAAGTTCCACCACAGCTCCTCCACCCAAAAGCAAATGGGTTTGGTGTTTCCCTTCCCACCTTATGGATGGTGTCAACCCTGAGCCACGCGGCTCCGACACCTTTTGTCCCGGCTGCCAACTTGGCCAAGTCCCCGGAGTCAACAAAAGCTTTGGGATTACTGTAATGCTGTTAGGAATTCAGTGTGAAAGCAGACACCAAGTATTAGGGATGATTATCCCGGAGCAGGTTCAATATGTTCCCACAGAATGGCACAGCAAGAGGTTAATTATGTTGCGACTGGAATCAGCTTCCGAAAGGACCATCCTCGGGTTTAAGAGGGGAATTTAATTTTCACACTCATTCAGTCCCGAGCCCTTTCAAGAGCCACGGCTCTTTATGCCAGCATGTAAACGATGCTTTATGATCATGAACTGCTGCTTAATAGGGAATAAATCCAACTGATCCAAAGTGCTTTTACCTGGGACCCGGAGCACGGCGGCTGCTCCGGTTGTCACATTCGGAGAGGATGGGAGAAGGGTGGGATTTGGAGCTGAAATGTTTTAAAGGGCTCCAAACCCGTTGGAAAATTTGCTCAGCATGGCAGCTGCTTTCAGCTGGGAATATTTGGGGAATTAATATCAAATCTGCTTGGCTAATTCCGTTATGCCAATCGGACCACAGGAAAAGAGGAAGTTCACGGAATCCACCAGGAGCGAGGCCGCGTTGGGCACTGGCACTTGGAGAGGAACATTAAGGAAACACCCATTTTAGCAGGAAAAGTATTAAATTCATGGAATTGTCTGGCTTGGAATGGGCTTTAAAGATCTTCTTATTCCAAACCCCTTGCCATGGGCAGGGACACCTTCCCACTATTCCAGGTTGCTCCAATCTGACCTTGGACACTTCCAGGGATGGGGATTCACAACCTCTCTGGACAGATCCACACATCCTGCTCCAATAAATTCCGGGGGTCTGGGTTTGCATCCAAAATTCCTGCGTTTAGGTTAAAAAGTACAGGACTTTTGTTCCCAGGAAATACAGAGTGAGAAAACATCACCCAACTTGAAGAGAAAAATTCCAGAAGCAGGACAAGGGAGGGATTCTGCCCCTCTGCCTTGCTCAGGTGAGATCCCACCTGGAATTCTGCATCCAGCCCTGGGCTCCAACAGCAGAAGGACCTGGAGCTGCTGGAGCAGATCCAGAGGAGGCCACGGAGATGCTCCAAGGGCTGGAGCCCCTCTGCTCCGGAGCCAGGCTGGGAGAGCTGGGAATGTCCAGCCTGGAGAAGGGAAGGATCCAGGGAAACCTTATTAGAGCCTTTCAAAAATCCAAAGGTTTAGGAAAAAGCCCCACCATGCGTGGAGACGTCACGGGGGAACAAAGTGATCCTTGAGCTGTTGAGAAAGAAAGAAGGGGAGCGAGGAGAAGAGCATCTGGAGAAGCTGGGAACGACACAGGCAGGAGAAATCCGACAGCGAGGAAACATCGGCAGTGAGCGTGACGGAAGAGAAGCAGAAAGAAAAGCGGCAGACGTGAAAGCCTCGGAGCTCCAAGGAACTCCCTGGAAAAATGCTGCCGCAAAAGACACTCAGGATCAGCCTCCTGAAAGGCTGAGGACCTGCACTCCCTTTCCAGCCCACTGGTGCAATCCCAGCTTCCATCTGCAGCTGGGACACCGCACAGAACGGATTTTAGTGGATCCGGTTTAGTGGATGCGGCGTCTTTGGGTTTTGGGTGCTCCCAGGACGCCACAAAACCCAGCATGGAATCATGGAATGGTTTAGGTCGGAAAAGAGCACTGAGATCGTGGAGTCCAACCATTCCCGCAGCACTGCCAAGGCCACCACTAATCCGTGTCCCCAAGTGCCACATCCACACAATTTTTAACACTTCCAGGGATGGTAATTCCACAGCTGCCAAGGGAGCCTGTTCCAATGTCTGGCCACCTTTCCATGAAGAAATTTTTCCTCCAGTATCCAAACTAAACTTCCCCGGCACAACTTGAGGCCGTTTCCTCTTTTCCTGTCCCCATTCCCTGGGCGCAGATCCTGACCCCCCCATGCTGCTGCCTCCTGTCAGGGAGTTGTGCAGAGCCAAAAGGTCCCTCCAGAGCCTCCTTTTCTCCAGGCTGAGCCCCTTTCCCAGCTCCCTCAGCTGCTCCTGGTGCTCCACACCCTTCCCATCCTTTGTGGAATTTTTGGAAGCGTCCAAAAACACGTGGATGTGGCATTTGGGGACCTGGATTAGCGGTGGCCTTGGCACTGCTGGGGGAACGGTTGGGACTCCATGATCTCAGAGCTCTTTCCCAACCGAAGCCGTCCCACATTTATCCACACAAGACCAATCCATAGTATTTTCCAAAGGCGTCTGGATCACTTCAGCCCCACCAGCCCCTGGAGCCGGGTGATTTGGGAAGCCACGGAAAACAACGGGAAGAACCGTGCTGTTGACTCAGCCCTACAATTCCAACACCAATATTCCAACTGCAACAGATACGCCGGCTAACATCTCGGTTTATTCCCTCCAATCCCAAAACACGGAGAGAGGCAGAGACAGAGGGGTCCAACGAGGTCTTGGTGGGGACAGGAGGACACATCAGCTGTCACCAACCTCCCAGTAACGCCCCCAGCGCTGTCACATCCACATCCCCACTGCCAAAAAGCCCCAGGATGGCCCTTCCAAATGTCAAAGGAGCGGATGAGCCTTCCAAGGATGAGGAGACCCCACCAGGATTGGGAAGAGGAGGTCACACTGAGGGCTCCGAACACCCTTTTCCCGCGTTAAAGAGCCGGAATGGGTCTCTGGAGCATCGGCCCTTGTTCAAACACAACCCTTATTATTATAACAAAAGAGGGTGGTGGGTTCTCCTTCCCCCCTTCCCTCGGTGAATGATTATTAATGTGTTTCCAGGAGCTGGATCCATTCCTCTAAATGAGAGCGGGATGGCAGGAGGAAAGCTGATAAATGCCCTCCTCCCCCCGGCCTCGCGGCGGGAGCTGCCAGGGGTGCTCGTTCTAACAAGCTGCAGATGGAAGACGACTGGAATAACAAAGTATGAATTTTTATGAGTCTAATAAATCACTCCACTTTTCCTGCTCTTGATCGTTTCCAGCACTTCAGACACCAGAAAAACCCCGGCTATAATCAAATGGGTTCAGGGATCTCGCGTTCGCGCCTCGCCGTGGCACGGGGGAGAGGCGGCTCTGCCTCGGGAAACGACGGGAGCGCTTGGCGGGCTGGAATCCCATTTGCATTCGTGCTTTAGGATTGACTTCATCTTTTTTATTTTATTTTATTTAAACTTAACAAGGAAAAATTTGAATCTCTTAGGTATTCCCCCACCCTCAAAGCCACTTATCCGACTGAAGGCCACCCAGCTTTCAGCTTTCCTAAGTATCCACTTAAAAAAGAACCTGACCTGACTCCGGCATTAGCGGAGGAACTTGGATGAACTCGGGGAGATGGGAGGAAAACTTTGCAGGCAGAAGGTTCATTAAGATCCTTTTAATTCTCCTTTCCAAACTTTGATAAAAAGCGGGCGACAGAAAGGCTCAAAACCCATCCCAATGAGGAACAAAAGGATTCAACTACGAGTTGTAACCGCTGAGTAGGTGCACATGGGTTTGCCGAGGGAAGTATTTGCCAAAAAAGCCAGAAAAGCACCACATCCATGGAAAGAAAGAATCAGGACCTCATTTTCCTTCCCAAAAAATCACTCTTGAAACCTCCCGGACACAAGAGAACGGAGCTGATGTCAGACACACCACACTGATTCCCGGACCATGGAAGGCGAGGTTGGAATGAGATCTTTAAGGTCTCTTCCAACCCAAACCATTCCATGATTCCATGTGGCCAAGCAGAGGAGACCCATTGCTCCACACGGGTCTACAAACCCTCAAGACCAAGCACAGCTCCAGGATCTTTGAAATCTGGGGAAAAAAAACCTTCTTTATAACCACAGGATCAGAAAGGTTGGAAAAGACCTCCAAGGTCTGACCTGTGACCAATCCCCACCTTGTCACCCAGCCCAGAGCACCTCCAGTCATTCCTTGGACACCTCCAGGGATGGGGACTCCACCTCCTCCCTGGGAAATGCTTAACAACTTTTTCCATGAAGGAATTTTCCCCAAAATGGAATTAATGTTGCAGCTTTCCCGGTCCCCCAGCACCCACGTTGACAGTGAGACCCCATCCCCGTATCCCAAACCTCGACACTTCACCTCCCCGAAGGAAGGACGGCGAGTTAACCGGGAAACCTGTTGTTTCCATCACCCTTATCCTGCCCTGGTCTTTAATCCATCCAATATGTTCTTTTTCCCCGCTTTGGGGTTGCTTTTCCAGCACTGCACTGCATCAGGGAGGGAATTCATCTTTGACAAACATTTACCGATTATCAAATCACAACTGCAGCCGCCGACAGGGGCAATAAGTCACTTTAAGCAGCCGCCCGTATTCCAGGCTCAGGAGTTTGGGCAGCTCCTCGATGACAAATCGCTCCTGTCAAAGCCGCGTGTTCCCGGCCGCTCCGGAGCCGTGTTCCCTGTTGTTCCACGCTACCTGGTGTTTAATGACAACACTGTCAGACTAAGACGAAGCCGCTGCGCCACCGACTGCCAAAGCCCCATTAGAGGGAAGATTGAGACCCTACTCTTCCCAAACTCACTCAAGCAACACAACCCGCGAGTTTTTATAATTACGGCGCGAGAGCCATCGATCCCGCGCTGACATCCAACCTATCCCTATGAAATGGGAGTAGTTTGCTGGCTGACAGTTGCTATAGATTATTGCGGGTGGGTTGGTTGTTTTTTTTCCCCCCTTTTTTTATCCGTCGCTCGACAAAGCTCAGGATGGATGGGAAGGGAGAAGAGGAAAAACGCGTGCGGTCTTTTCAGCGCCGTTTCTATCCCAGCTCTTTCCCTTCAAAGCCGTTTCGGAGAATCCCAGAATGGTTTGGGTGGGAAGGGACCTTGAAGATCATCCAGTTCCAAACCTCTGCCATGGGTGGGGACACCTTCCACTATCCCAGGTTGCTCCAAGCCCCGTCCAACCTGGCCTTGGACACTTCCAGGGATGGGGCAGGCAAAATATCTCTGGGAATTCCATTCCAGCCCCTCACCACCCTCACAGGGAAAAATTCCTTCCTTATTTCCACTCTAAATCTTCCCTCTTTCAGTTAAAACTTTCCCCCTTGAGGAGGAAGAACGTTGCTGTTGCTTTAAAGAAACGCGTTCATCTGCTCGAAGCCATTCCAGGATCCGTTAAGTTCCTATAAATAAGGAATTTCACAGCCTAAGCTGTGCACGAGCATCGGGGCATGTGGTTGATTTCCTTGGATTGCCCATTTGGGCGATCCGGCTGGATGGGTTTGGCACTCAGCCGCTTCTCCCACCTCCCCAAAGACCACGGCTTCAGCTGTGCCGCAGGAGAAAGAATCTGCCGGAATTCCATGCTCAGCGCGGGGTTGGATGGCACCGAGAGGCACCCAAACCCTACCCACCATCCCATTCCATGGGCAGAGCTTTGGGAATTCACCACCAGGGCTTAAGCGGGACCCAACATCCCAAACCCAAATTCCTGCAGCAGAGATGGAATTTTCTCATCCTAAAAAAAACATCCTCTTTGGGATGGGGTGCAGTGAGAGGGAGCTTAAACCATGGAAACACCAAAGCCAAGACTTTCTCTCGGATCAAATCCACATGGGGACCAGAGTGATCGAAATTTACGTTGTGGAAAACAGGATTAGAAGAAGGAAATTCCCACTGGCTACCTGGATGGCTCAGGAGAGCCATTCCTCCTTAGAAAATCCCAAATAAGCACCGCACCACGAGACTTTGGAATAATTTTGATTCAAGATCCTCTCAGGCACGTGGCGGGATCATTGGGGTGTCCTGTG